>JWZT01000752.1:86890-119574 GCA_000827895.1 Thelohanellus kitauei
GGTAGGGCGATAAAATCATAAACCATCCCGGATCGACTCGCGACCATAGAGAAGCAAATTTCTACAAAAAGAAATCGCTAATCTAACCTCAATAGAGTTCACTAAGAGAGCGAGGGGCTGAGATCGGGATTCTGACTCACTATACTAAGAAAGTATAAAACTTCCTCAGGAGCTCCAGAAACGGCCGAAACGCCAACTGCAATAGATTTTTCCGAGTAGAAGGGCTAAGGAAGCTTTATGGAGATGGACTCTCGAATGGGAGGGTTCGAAGTAGGGCGATCAAATCATCAACCATCCGGGATCGAGCCACGATCAGAGAGGATCAAATTTGTATAAAAGAAAATGCTTAACTACAAGAGAAACCACATAAAGCTGGGGAACTAAGCGAGCACTCCCGAAGTTGATTATCGGGTATCTAAAGAATAGAGACCCGTAATTCTCTGCGAGAGGTGCTCTCTTCCTACTCGTAAGCGCCACCAGAGGGAACGAATTCATTCCCTCGTTCTCCAGAGACTCAGTCAGCCATGGAGTGGTCGTATCGAACGAGGAGGCCAAAAGCGTCTAGCCACTAAGGGTGGTTGGGATATCTGTATGTCATGCTAGGACATACCACCAGATGGACATTGGCGCTAGCAGGCTCAGGATTGATGATTATTTACCTATGCATCCAACCTAACCTTTGCAAATAAGGGTGGCTGAACATTTTTAACAAATATATGAAAAGAGGGCTACGACGAGTTAAAAAATCATAAAATTGATGACCGATTCTGAATTTTTTACACAAATAAAAACTGTTTCGATAAAATTAGTCAAAAAATTACCCTTGATGAACATAAAACTTCGTGGAATGAGACATGGTGAGAAAAACAAATTAAAATCCCGGAGGATTACGTTGAAAAACGCTCTTTGTTATATTTCATAAATTAACTAAAAAAATAATTAAATATATTGTTATTCTCTTCCCATAGACTCTTTTTTTCATGTTTTGAAGAAAAACACATTATTAAGGATGGCTGAGGTTTAATCACGTAATTCTAGCGATTGTAGGATTTTCAGATGTCTCCTATGTTGAAAGTTCAATCTCGTTCTTTCGTTTTTTCATTCAGAATTTTGGCTTTATATTTAAAATTTCACTTTAACTGGATGAAAATCAATCTTTTAGGTTGTAAAAGCTGGAAATTTATAGTAAGCCACCATTCGTGGAATCGAGGTTAGTTTTGTTAACACGCATTTTTTTATATGGAAAATGAATTTTACAAAATTATAGCATATTGGGGTTGTAATTCTAGACGAATCATAAAATATCGGATTTGATAAATTTTTTAAGATGTTAAGAATCACAAAATTCAGATTTCTTTAATGCTTTACACTTCCAAAAAATGATGGAGGCGCTGTTATTCTTAATGAGAATTTCGACCTCCCCACTTTTCAAAATTTTTCAACCCAAAAGACTGGTGTTTATCCAGTTAAAGTTAAATTTTAAAAATACAAACTAAATGAAAAACACGAGAGTCTGAAATTGAAGTTTCATAAGAAGTAATAGACCTTAAAACCCCGTATTTGCTGGTATGACTTCCGTTAACCCCCGCCATCCTCAATGAATTGGTTTTGCCTGATAAAATATTTTCATCGAAACCTGATAAAATAGAGCATCGGAAGAGAATAACAATATATTTTATCAATTTTTAATTTTTTTCTATTTTATCAATTTTTAAGTTTTTTCAATTTTATCAAGTGCATTTATTAATGATAAACCGGTTACACAACAACCTTTTATGTCTCAGATGCTCAATTTCAGCGATATTACAAGGAACTTTGCTTAAAATTTCAAAAATCACATGTAACTCGAGTTTCCGTTCATGCCAAGAGGTTTTTAAACAGACAGAAAAAAATACGGCATTAAAAGAAAGAAAATATACGTGTTAATCATGAGTAATAACTCTAAAAATCCAACCCATAGTTTTTCGCTGCCGTATTAGTTTGTCTCACCTCAAATAATACTTTACGAGGGAAAATGTCATCTTTGTCTCAATTATGAAGCGAACGAAATTCCCAAATTTGCACCTTCCACATGATATGGGCTGTAAAAGCAATATAGTATACGAAAACATCACAATATTATCTGTTTTTCAAAATATCAATTTTCCCTCTTTGTTTAAATGTAAATATTCGCCATTCTAATTTACTCATGCCAGATTTTCGTATTCGGATATCCTCGCGAACAGAAGTATTTTCTTTTAACTGCATCTATTTTATAGGAAAAAATGACTTTTCGTTCTGTAATTTATCTAACTTTGCTAAATATTTAGTTATTTTTGTTGGACGATTCTAAGAGAGACTGCAGAGGGAGATAATCTTAAATTTAGCCAAACCATAAATTATGTAATTGACCACGGTGCGATATTTTCATTCTCTACGGTCTGCTTAAATGATAATTAATCAAACTATATTTAGCTTCATAAAAAATTTGAATACACGTATTGCCAGGGTTTGAATCGCACGCGGGACTCCATGTTTTTCTATATGGGGGTACGTGTTTCAAAATGTGAAATCTTCAACGCGTTCGCTCTTCCATTTTTTATTATAAAATTCTTTCGTGCCACATAAAACTCAACAAAAATAAGAAGTGAGGGTCAAAATTAATGAAGATAGCTTGTTATTAGTCTGAAAAATCGTCAATGAATATACAATTATCAAAAATCTTTCGTAATGTGAAAGATAGTATGAAAATATTAACACCGAAAAATTGTCTCTTGTTAATTGCAAAATCTTTTATCAAAAATACTCAATTACTGCTGCAGGATTTTGACAAATTAATTAAAAAATAAGGAAACATGTGTCAACACACCTCAGAATAGAGCAAGATCGTAAGATTTAATCATAGTAAAGAACACCGAGTTTGAGGATGTAGTTTTTGGGGCGTTTGGTCTATGTCCCTTATATTTATTGAGTTTTTATTCACACGAAAATGTTTCGTTAAAAATTGGGTCATCAAACTGCAGAAGGTTTCCCATACTGGATGCAAATCCCTGAAGTCACAGCTTTACACACGTTTGCTACCAAATCCGTTATGAGGACATTTCTGGTGCATCCGCGAGCACTCTTGGAGAAAATATCCGACTTTATTTTAAAAATATCAGGTGCCCTATTCTGTACGATCCTTACATTACAGTTTCAATCAACAATTAAACGCTACTTCGAAAAGATGAGGAATTCTCCGATATCAAGAGTATTTCTGTAATAAGATGAGTTTATTGAACTCTAATTTAGTTTAGGTTAACATTCGAAATAACGGTGAGTATTTACTGGATTTTACCTGCAAACGCGGACAAGCGGACATTACAAACACGACATCTACGGAGACTGCGCTAGCATAATTGCCGTGGTTGTATTATTTTTCATTAGGGCTAACATAATTTTTTAACATGCAATTATGATTGTTGTTGAAACTTAAACATCGTAGTTAATTGTAGATAGTTTTACATATATTAATATTACAGTTACCTTCAAACCTGGAGACAAACTCCCAAAAGCCATGACAAAATATAATAATTTAAAATTTTTCGATTTTTTTTATGGTATAATTAAAGCGAAAAATTACTCTACAGCATTGATCAGTCAACTATTACAATTGCGCCATTTATTTCCCCATTTTGAAGCATCGATCAAAATTTTTAAGAAATTTAACTGATTTTTTAAGGTTTCTAAAAATTTAAACTAAATAACTGAGTTTCAATAGTAACCCCTTGGATTAACCTTGGTAGATATTGTCTATATATCTGTTAAAGGTATTACAATCAGATGAAGTGATACAAATTTATCCCCTTGAAATTGATTCGAAAATTTCTTCACCATTTCTTGAATTCCCCCGTCTTACAACCAAGTTCCTTTTCGAAAATAAATGGACAATGGGTTTTAAACTGGGCTGTAAAGTAACAAAAATACAGGGGATTGGCCGAAGGCGATAATCCTGTTGTGAACTATCCTGGTTCTGTTGAAAGGTACATTATACATAAATAAAGAGATATCTACCAGAACGCATCCAAGCAGTACTTTTTGAAACTTGTTTTATATTTTAAATATTACGTTTTTAAAGCTTTAAAAAATCCTATATATTGCTGTAAAACTTCGGCAGCTGTTTCAGATGGAATAATTGATTTCACAGTTGTGAAAAATGACTGATCAACGCTGTAATTAGGGAAACTAGACATTGTGCTGATGCAGTATCAGTAGATGTCATATTTTGAATGTCCGCCTGTGTGAGTTTGGAGGTAAAAATCGGTATAGTTATATTGAGGATATCTTTCAATTTTGATTGACCAAATGTAATTATTTAAAGTATTTGTTAAGAATATGCGGCTCTCATACGAATGGTGGCTTTGAAAATGAGCAGTTAAGAACATTCAAATAAATTGTGACTCCGACGACAATATCCAACAATGGATGGTAATATGCGATCTCAAGCCATGCCGATTCTTATGGTGTTTTCATTGAAACTTTTATGATCTTTAATTAAATATGATTCCATAGTTTTGCTCTTTGTAATTTTTTAAATTCGGTTTTGGTGTGTTTGACTAATAATTAGGTGACATGCGCAACATCGATAATCATGTCTTCAAACATGTCAACTGTAAATGCTGAACGAAGCATTGCCATTCTCAATTGCATGGGTTCCTCTATAAGAGAGTAAAAGAATCCGATATCATATTTTTCAAGCCCGCCTCTTCTGGATATATCAATACAAAAAATGACTTACAATTAAATTATTTCAAACATATACAGGGCTTTCATTTACTATCGAGCATCCCTAGCGTTCAACATTGCGCACCTGAAAACGACAAAATGTGATCTAAAGCTAAATATGAGTCTACCCATTATTTATCAATTTATAATTTTATTAAATGGGCAAATGAGTAAGTAAGGTTCCTATCCCCATTACGCTAAAACGCAGAAATTATTCAAAAAATTACACAGACCGGTTTTGAACAAGCAACATTCTTGACCGTCAAAATAGATGTTCGAACGAAATTTTCCCTTACATGCACTGCTGCATTTGTTTTTCTTGAAATATCTCAGGTGAATTGAAACTTTATGATGAGCGCTTTTTAGTAATGCTCTCCAATCATTAGAATAGTAAACCCTGCATTAGAAAATGTATTGGTGATGTAAATTATTCCATATTCTATAATTTTTGGGTTTTTGTATTATGAGGATTAGGACCATATTTACTCATTTGCCAATGAAATAAAAGTATGAATTAAATAATATTGAGATGACTCATTTTTAGCTGTCAATCACGTATGTTTTCAGGTGCGTAATGCTGAATGCTAGGGATGTTTGATCGTATATGAAAACCCTGTAAAAGGAAATTAAATCAGGGATCAGAAGATTCTTCGTATTTTCAAAAAATATTAAAAAGAATTAAGGTATGAAAAATAATTAAAATATTAAAATGGTCATAATGTGCTGAATTTTCGATTATATTTTCTCAATGATGAGAACATGATTGTCATTGAGATCTGCATTATTTTGCCTTTATATACGCACTTTACATCGACATTACCCTGTTTGTTTGAGAGAAGCTGCATTCACTGTCAGCAAACTGTTAATGTTTTATAAGGTTTGTAATTTTTTGAATGTTTTAATTCTTTTTATCTGTATTCTAAATGTCAAACATAAGAAAATCTAATTTCTAGAACATGAAAATACACCCAATAGCAGAGAAACTGCGAAAAGTTTGGTACTGATGAATCTATGGCTTAGAGATGGCTGAAAGCTTGAAAATCTTGCTGTTCTCACCATCTTCAGCCAATACGCCACTTAAAAATCCTCATCCTCCAGCTTGCCCGTACTTGGGACAAAGCTTATTGACTGGATTGATGAAAAGCGAAAGATTGGCTTGCAATTAAGTTTCTCTAGAATGCTAAAACAGGCTAGTCTCATTGTTGAAGTAGAGGATATCCAATTTATTGATTCTCCAAAATCGATGTATAATTTTATGAATCGAAATAACTGTGTTAATCGTGAGGTTACATCTGTCTTACAACATTTTCATGTAGATTGGGCAGAAACTAACTGCATGTTTGTAACATAATTTTAAGCTTAAATCAAAAAAACATCTCGTTATAGATCATATCAGTAACATAGACGAAGTACCTACCAGCTTTCACCTACCATCAATGTTTACAATTTCAACGAAAGGAGCCAAATATGCTGTAATTTTAACCACACTGGCAGAAAGATGATACTTTATTGTAGTACTTGTACACCTCGCCACTCGTCATAAACTTCACTATTTATTATTTTAAGTGAAATACAGCACCTAAACAAAATTTTCCTAGATCTGTAATACATCAGAAAATGAAAATGATGAATTTCTTCAAATGAAATGAAGGTATAACTTGAAACAGAAGAAATCGGGCATATATTTTTATTGTGACAGCGTTCCTATTTACGATACTGAGGAAACTTCTGAGATAGAAAAAATTACTTATCATGATCATGCTTTTAATAAAGATGACTGGGTAAATGAATTACGACTAGATGGTTTCTAATACGTTGGAGATCGTTTATTATAATAAAATTCATAATTCTAAAATTAAATTTATATTAATGATTTAATGGCTTATTAAGTCGCACTCTTACAAAACCGGAACCATCCATAGAAATATTTTTTGTTGAGAAAATATTTTATTCTAAGCCGCGACTAATATCGAAATAAACTCTGTACTAGCGATTTATGACAAAAACCACGTAATGCGATGAAAACACAGACAAGATGATTCTATATATTATTTCAAAAGATTACTGATAGTTGATATTAGTATGATCGTAAGGCGCTAAGGAATAGAAATGGTGCTCATCATCATATTCATTATTTAGGCTTAAAATTATGGAATACCTAAATTGATACCTAATACCTAAATATGATTCATGGTTCTGAAATTCATATTTTAATACTGTCAACTTATTATAAACTTGAATTGAATAAGGTAGGTAACAGCTTTGACCTTTTTTAACCATTAATCTCAAAACTCTGCCTTATTACAGTGATTAGATTCTATCGAAAACGATACGGAAACAGAACGAAGGAAGAACCGATGGATGTCGAAGCTGTGACATCATAGACCAAATTGTATATCTCATACGTCACAGAATAAGCTCTTTAACTTACAGATATAAGATTAACTCGAACGTAACGTTACGAAGTATACAGTTATGTATAAATACGATCAAGTTTTTTTAATTTCAATATTTTGTGAATGATCATATTTTGTCAACAGTCACAAGATATGGTGTATTTTGATATTACTAATATTTTATTGCATGGAATCGATTTGCGGTATTCAAACACATGAAATATACTCCAGAAACTATAAAACACGTTTCTTTGTGGGCAATCTATGGATTTAATTGAAGTTGCACATTAAAACGCCGGCGCAGTATTATCACAACGTGAAAAATATTTTTCTTTTTGATAAAGTATGTAGACCATAGTCTGATCTTTGTAACACCAAGGAGTTCCATCACAAACAATTGATGTTGAATTTATCACAGTGGCAATTAATTTTAAAATAGGGTGTTAGCTTGTGCGAATTTTTCCGATAATTAATATCTACATGCGTATTTGATGTTTCGGATAAAAAACAAAAATAATTTATGTTCGTACATGAGATTTATGTGAAAAACACATAAACCCGGAGGTCCGTAATTTTACCAGATAACACATTCAATTGGTAACATTTGTAATATTTTGACACACCGCGCATCCTCCACTCGACTTCAATACATGTGTACCTCAAGATCAATCCTCTTTTTTATTTTCTTCACGAAGGTATTATTTCCGGCATTTTCTAGCCTTCAGAATTAGAATTTATTTCATTTACACCATATTGCGCCCAAGACGTCTCACTGCGTCATAGAAAAATTTAACTTTTGTTTGAATAAACCGACTATATCAAAATTCATGAAGATTCTTGTTTATTGGTTCTTCAGCATAATCAGTTAAATTCACGATTTTAACACAAAATCTTTTAGAGAGTGGATTTTAACATAAAATGCAAAATCTCTGTAAAAATTTTAATTTTATCTTTATCTTTAAGATGCCTCATAAATGTTGATGATACTATCGGACATTTAGACCGAAAAATTTTGCTACTTTAAATAATTATTGAATTTTTAAACTACAATTTATTTGAGCATATGTAAGCTATTCATGGGTTCTTCAGCTCATATCTCTTTAACATCCTATTCATTTCTGAACAATACTTCATAGATGTAATGAAATATCAACTTAAACATAAAGTATACTAGCAAGACACCTCACCTCGTTTTTGAGAAATATAGGTGTTTAGGACGAGTTCAATAATTTTGTTTTGGATAAGAATAAAACAAGGAATTCAAAATAAACTTAAGGTTTTTGTGTCATCCAGACAAAATCGCTCAATTACTTTGTAGAAATAATTTGTGCAGAATCTTACAAATAAAATTGGTTTGGTCTATCGTATATACCATAAAAAAGTCTCACTTTGAAAATCTATCAGTTTTTTTTCGAAGATAGGTTTTAAAACGTAACATAACCCGGTATGGATCAGTATTTATAAGATGTGCGAATTTGCAGAAAAGAAAAATCAACTTTTTTGATCAATATATGAAAAAATAACTAGCAAGAGGTTTCATCGTCACATTGTTGTTTGATTGAAGCGGAATTGTCTGAAGCACCATCTCAGTGTTTAAGAATACCAATCTATATCTTCGTCCATAAAAGGCTTCCCATGCCATACAAATACTTGCCAATCTCATACAATTGTTTTTGATAACAGTTAAAAAAATCAACAATCAAATATTTTATTGCTTGATAATAATCATTCAACAAGTTCGAAAAGCATGTTAACAAATATGTATGAGATAATTATGCTTTACAAACAGTAATTATGCATCGAATGAATAAATTTCCGTTCATACTTATATTCATTGACGTTTTTCGCCACATATCTAACGTCCTCTTTCCAGTTTAGAGAATAAAAAATTGTTAATCACTTTTAATTATTACATTAAAACCCGAGTATTAGTATATTATTTTGAACCAAGAAGGATCTATTTTATTAATCAGAGACTGCCACAACAAAAAATGTCACTGGTTTTATTTAGATATCATGTTTGATACCAATTTATAAACTAGAGTTAACCCAAAGCCGTGGCATGAATACTTATCTATTTTAATGCAGGTTTATATTGTTTACATTATTGGCCTGCTTAATTCCCAGATTTTAGATTCCATCCATCATTTGTTTACAAATCTCTTATTCATAATTGCTTGTTTTGAATAAGAGGGTCTAATACGATTTTATTGTAAAGCAGATACAAATTCGTATATTGTTTTGTCATATCACTGTCAGATATCGTTCTTTACGTAATATTATCCATGCCTTATTAATAATGTATATTTTTGATTCAATAAATTTCTTCGTAGCATCATTTAGGTACATAGAGAAAATCTTTTTTGGTGGTTGGGGTTAAAAGATTATTTTATGCTTATATCTCTGTGACAAAGCACGTGTGACTTCTCTTTGCACCAGTATTTTCAAGAATCAAACTGATGATTTGGCTAATATTACATAAAATAATTAGCTTTTTAGGGATACTACATTGTCTAATCGTTGCGATCTCTATTTCGATTGGGCATACATTCTTTTAGTAGCGTCTATAAAATAATATTTATCTAGGTTTATTCCTTGATATACATCCATAGTTTTCGTAGAACCAGGGTCCTAATCTACGAATTTAGATCCAAATAAGTGCCGGTAAATTTTTTATTGCTTGAAAGGGTTTGAAACCACTTGGAGTGAGGTATTTTTCGTGGCGCTGATCACATGTTCATACTAAAACTCATTTTGACTTTATTGGATACGTGTACGGAGAATAGTCTACAAGATGTATATACCATTCAATTTTTTAAAAGTTTATATTGAATACCCACTACGTGCTGTATGAATATTTCATCGTGAACGCAACCCATGCTTTGATTTTGCACGAAATTGTGAAAAAGTTATTTAATTGTTTTTTACATTAATCTTACACGGTTTATGAAAAATAAAAAAGATTGTTTAGAACACAAAAAAATTCTCAATTGTATAAATTGCTGCTGTAGTGGATGTATGGTCCTATATAAATTATTTTAACTATCATCGGCAGCACCATTCGCATTGTTCAACACTAATTTTTCAAAGTCATCACCATTCGTTAATGCTTGGTTACTGTCTCTCATTTGAAATATTTTGGCACATCCTTTATAATTTAGAAAGAAAACTTGTTGGCATCGATCCTAATAATTTTTGGATCATTCGTATATTTGTTAAAAACCAGAGCCGCTGATGGCTTTTCAAACGAATACATACTCTTTATCATTGGTTTGGCTAGCAGAGATGCTGAGAGTTTTCCTTCCTAATTAAATCACGTTCAAGTCAGTGACTACGTCGCAATCTGCCTTCTTAAGTTTTGATAGGATATTTTACATTTACATTTCATGATTTCTCCTGGCAATGTTTAAAAAAATCCGTTAACGAGCCATCTCTACGAAATGTTTGTATTGTTAGAACAGATTTCTGTATATCAAATAGTATCATAGACACGTCCTCGATTCGGATTGTTGAGACAAACATCCAGAATGCATTTAGACGCCAGTAGGATTGTCAAAATTTTATTTTTCTCAAAATAGAATAATATCGTATAATATAGATAACCGCCAATTTGTTGACATTATCGCCAAATTGAATAACAAAATGTTCTCAACAATTTCCGAGGATTATATTCATTGCGTACTTAAATTGAAACGCATTTTTTAGAAATCGAGGGTTTCTTTGAGATATTCATCATTAGTCAAGCCTTGACCAGCTAACAAAATGCTCGATCACTTATAACATATTTATATCGCATTGAATATAGAACATAGCTTACGATATAAACTTATACATTGCTATAAACCCTACATGGTATTATATTATGATGTTATAGTGTGTATTCATTTTCTTGAGATAAAACTCCGTTAAGCAATATCTTGCCCATGCATTACTTCGTTTGGCAAGTGTTTCACAGTTAATTTTTTTCATCAAATCCAAAAAAGCTTGAATACTTATAAAATCACTCGGTAGCATAATTTAGACCCAACAAAGTCATGTTTACTGATCGATACACCTTTCAACAATGATATTTCGGCCCCAATACACACAAATTTTTAGAATAGCGGCTACCAATCACACCTTTATTGAAAATTAAAAACAATAATCTCTCTGATATTCAACCTTTGAGATATTGATGGATTTCCTTTAACGTTTGTCAGCAAAATAAATGATTGTCGTGCCCAAAAAACTTCATTTCTTTTTCAGGATAGACGATGACATTAAATTAAAAACTCAAACGAATGATGCATGGCCTTACTATAGAATTCTGACCCTATCGTTTTAAGGAAACGCAATTTGATAGTTTGTGGTCAATATATATACAATCATGTCAACATTCATATATCCCTCAAAATTATTAGGCTTAAATACATTGAAAATAGATTCTGGTTATGTGCTTATTAATTTTATGTAAGTTGCCACGTGGTCTTTAAACGTTTTGGATACTGTGATTGTTTTATGAAGTACTGGTTAAAATATCTGATTGAGATGCTACAGGTGCTTCCTATTTTAATCAAATTTACATAAGGGAATAGACGCCCGGACATCGAGACATTTTTAAGTCATGATTTTACTTGTTATATCTGTCATTATATCGTTTAATTGATTCAAAAATTTTGTTTTGTTTTCAATGTCAGATAGAAGAATTGAATGATTTTATCTCTTGCGAGAATAAAATGTTTAAAAATATCGCACATGTTTATGTCTGATAGTTTCTCTTTAACGACGTTTTATAGAATTCAACAAACGTTTACTTTGACAAATAATGAAAATAATTTTTGAAGGAAACCATGTTCAAAAAGATCCCAAAGTAATATACAGAATTAACACATTACAAAATGTTTTCAAAGCCAAAATCAATCTCACCCTTCACTTTGATATCCATTTTTTGTTCAATTTTCATCTGATTCTTTATAAATCTTAACATAATTGTCATGAAAGTCCAAAACTTGTCACAACATATAATCATCAAAACATTTAAAGGTCAACGCCGCATTTATTTGATTGAAAGACTTCGTCAAGAATTTCAATAAACTAAGCGTTGTAAGACTGCAGTTCAATTCGAAAACATTCCTGTCTTGGAATTTGCTAATAAAAATGCTTTCGATGAATTAAAAAGAATATGATCTTTTCAAAAGATTGCTAATCCAATCAATGTTGAGGAACTCATAATCGATCGGACGGTCGCCAGCTGCCAAAAATCCCTATCTGTATCTTAGTGTCGTCCACTTACTGAACCTATTTAGGGTATAATTCAACGGATATGCAGACTAGATGTTTGATCAGTTTATTGCATCCCACAGAGTATGTATCCATGCTATAAATTAATCTTATGTTATAGATAAGGGAGTATACACCGCCAGTTTTTATGAAACCGTAAAATGCGTAGCAGCGCTTAATACGGGCAAATTTTCAATCATTTCTTTAAATTATAAAGGAACCACGATAGAATATCATAGAATTCGTTTTCTTTGAATCTGATATAATTTGAGGCTGTGAAATATTTACTTGCTTCATACATAGGTTATTAATGTCTGCTTCGATTATCCAAGCAAACATAATCTCAATAAATATTCTTTGTAGACATATACAGTCAACTACCGCTATGTGCAGAGCCTCGGGACTCGACAAAATCGTGTACTTAACTGGAGTCTGCGCATTACACTAGTTGACTGTACTCGAATAATTGTTATATAAATTAAATCGATAACCATTTTAAAAATATATCATAATCAGTAATAGACAAAATCGAAGCACTTAATGAGTAACCAAGATAATGTGTGTCTTTTTAGGTTGCATATTTAGATTTTCAATCCATTTCATATTTTTGTATACAAAATTATGATTAAATATGGTTGTTTACCACAAAAATAATTTCCCTGAATGATTTTGCAAGATATGGGTGAAAATATCATGTTTGGGTTTTCAAAATTGTTCTGTTATTTGTAATATCAAAATATTTATCTAAGGGGTCCCATTTCAGAGATTAGTTTCCTCTTTCCAACATCTGTAAGTTAAATGCCATATCCATGCGATGGTTCATTTAAATGTCATACTTTATTATTCTTCAATGTATATGTAAACAAATTATAATCGTTTTAACATAAAAATAAAATTTCGCATGAAATTATAACGTATCCACTTAAGCATTTTCAAGGTCTTTAAATTAACTGATTTATCCTCAAGACTAATTTCTTGGGGTAGTTAATGTCTTGCATTCTCATATAAGCACAAAAATAAATCAATTTAATCGGCGGGAATGGTCACTCAAGAAAGTTTTAAAGAGGTTTTGCAGTCCATAGATCCCTAATATCAGTATCTGTACTGCTCTTCCGCGGTGAATAACTAAAAATGTTTAAGTAAAAACGAAGTCAGATGTGATAATTTATATTCTTAATTGTTCATGTATAGTCAAAAAGGGTGGTTCTGGTTACTTGGACAGGCTCTGACATCAAATTTTAGTATTTAGATGTCGCAATAAATTGGCAGTACGTTGTGAGCCATATCAGCTGCCAGATGAGTCATGCTAATATGTGGTATGACTACAGTCTGGTAAGTGATATCGGTATAGTGTAAAAATTTCGCAATTCGTCTTTCTTTTGATTTTATCATTTTTTAGAAATCGAAAAATAATTTAATGCAAATCGAACAGAATAAAGATGGCGCCGGTGTCATAATGGCTTTTAAAATCACATTAAATATTGTATCGCATATTTTTAGACAATAATTTGGATACTTATAAATTTTTTATCGATATATTTATTCTTAACAGTTGATCCTAATTTATAGATTATGTCAGTATTTGAATCAGAAAGCGATAGTGATGTTAACGTCTTGTCAACGTCTCAAGATAAAATTTTAGTGAAGGCTGAGGTAGTTTTATTGTCTTATCTTAAATGATATCGTACTCTATTATTGAATAAAATTTTAAACAATCGCTTTATTGATATATATTTTTAAATTTAATGCGGTGTTTATTCCACCATAATTTATAATTGCTTTACCTCCGACCATAGCCCATTTATTTCATTTATATTGTTTAAAAACCCGTAAAAAGCTGTCATATATTTTGGCTTAATTTTATCAAATATTTAGTAAATAATTATCAAGAATCTCGTGTTTATATGTAATTAGCTAATTTTTTGTAAAAAATGAGTTTTTTCGATGTTTTACTTTTATAACAAAAAACAAATAACTGTTATTTAATCTTTTTTGACTCAAAAATTCGAGTTTTTAAGTCACATCTAAAGGTTCGTTAATGAGTTGTTAATTCCGAACAGACGATCTTTTATATATTCAGAAAATGATGATAAAAAGAAATCCTGCGGTTCCATTTTTCGAATAATATCAACATTTTAGTTCATCAATTAAGTTCAGGAAATTTAAATGATTTTCAATAAGAGATTCGTGATTATTCATTCATTAATTTTTATCTGCTTACAGATTATATTCATTTGAGAATATTTAAAACGATTACAGAGGTTCATCTTTGTCCTTATTAATATGATCGCGTGTCTTTTGTACTCTCACTCGAATTCTTTTTGTGAATCTCTCTTTTATTCAAATTTATGAAATTGTTTATATCTTCCGTACCACACAATACCATTTATCATATCAGAAATAATTATAGATAGGTCAAATGTTGCTAGGTATCATTAGATAATCGCAAGTCAATTACCTCCACTTCAAAATCTAAAATCTTACTTAAACAACCCAATGATCCTATTTCTGATAAAAAATCAGGGATGTATTTTTTTGTGAAGGACTAAAATTAACATTTATAATTACGACGTCAACAGCTGAAGATAAATCGCATAATTAAATGTCTTATTACTACAAAAATATATGAAATACATTCCATTTATGAACAAATTAGGTGAATATATAACTGTTTTAAATACCTTTTTTGATTGTCTATGCTTTGCATGAGAAACGGCAATGAGACTTTGTCCGAATTAAAATTCATCAATTTATTTCTAAGGGTTAGAATTACCTAAACTAAATTTGATGATTAATGGAATTTTTGTTCATTTTTTATCAGATAAATTCTATCATTTTGTTCGATCAAATTAATCTATATTAAATATCTTTACTATCATAAACACCATTGTAAGATTGTACCACTGAGGCTCTACGATAACTTATAAATGTTGAGATAAATATTGAATTTTATGATTTACGCTAAATTATCTGAAAATAATTATTTATTTTTACCACACCAGATCTATTACTGATAACATTCAAAAAATAAGCAATTTTTTTGATTCATACTATTATACAATTCTGCCAATATGTTATTGATAGAATACATTAAAAATGATTCTTTTAATTTGATTGTCATATTTAAAATTAGAATCCAAATGATGTTAACACTGTTGCAACAAATCCTAATTCGCCACAGGGCGGTAATTGTATGATTAATATAGATATAACGACAGGTGCATCGTCAGTCACACAAGGGAGATCAGAGAGTTTATATCCAAGCCAAACAAGCGGTTCGCTAAAAATACGCGTAGATTTTTTGAATTTCTTTCGAAATCATAAATATTTTCATTTGTCAATACTACAACTGTTTGATCTATTTTAAAATTTAATACATGATCATTGAATTAACATTGCGTTGTTTTTCAAATTATAAATGATTATCAAAAATCCTCTGTAAATATGTGGCATAAACATTAAATATTTGAAATTATTGCAGAACACAAACTTTAAAAATAAACATGTTAAAGACGATTTATACAATCATTTGTTTCAAAGTAGTCTTTATCTTGATTTCTTTCAAATATATTGTATAAAAAATCCTATGGCACACATAATCTTGTCATTTCATACTAAAGAAGAAATTTAAACAAATGATCTATTTTTGGTGCATTTAATATTGGTTGTTAAGATTTAATGCTTTTGACCAATTAATTGTCTAAAAAACTATTTTACATTTCAATAAAGACATTGAAGAAATCAATGAAACTAATAGATCCATATACTGGATGATTATTTATTCATTTGAACCGTGATAATATTAAAACCATTTACTTTGCACGATGGATGATGATGCGCTTCAGTATATCATTCATGGTGATCAAAAGTCTAAATTTTGAAAAATATTTATTGATATTTTTAAATTAGGATAATATTTTTTGATGTTTGAAAATTAATTATGGTGATTAGCTTGCGGATTCATTATTAATTTAACTCGGAATTCATTTAGAGTTGACAAGAATCTCTATACACGACTAACATTATGTATTCGAAAATGAAATATTTCTACCTTAATTTCGATATTCAAGATATTTTAGTTTAATCATTAAAGTATAGATAAATCCAACTGGGTAATAATGTCATCTAAATTCATATAACTCAGTTCTCACATGATAAACTTTGTAAAGATGTAACTGTATAGGCTGGTTTACATTTTACTTGTCGAAATCAGTATTATAATCATCCTAAAAATTCTTAAAATATGGCGAATCTGAAAAATCTGGATCAATTTAATTTTCTCAATTTCTCACCATATTTTATATTTATTATTGAATTACATTAAGTAATTCTTCAATCGAAAATTTCGAATTTATATAAAGATTATTAAAAACATTTTTAGGTTTGGCCTATGACCAATAATAGAGCATAGATTTAATTTTTTCTCAACCATAGATTAGACGTGTTAACAAAGACCCAACACAACCCCAATATGAAATAGCTCGAGGTACTATTAATATTAAATATACAGAATCTTTGCCTACCGCAGACTCTGATGGTTCAGTTAAAATTTTACCTTTTGATTCGGATATCAAGAGTGAGCCTATGGAGTCCACAGTAGTAATGATTTTTATTTTGATGAATGATCTTTTATTTGCTCTTAGCTAAAAATAAAATGCAGATAAATATATAATGATTTGTAATATATAATTAATTGTTAATGGATATTAAAATATCCTAACAACCTTGTCCCTTTGATAAAGATGCCAAAATGTCAATTCATACATTGTAAAACGTTATTTTTCGAAAAATCGCAAGAATTGAATGAACAATGTATGCAGTTTGGTTGTTTGAATTGTGGAAGTTATTTTATATTCTGCTAATCATTTGATAAATTTATCTTTGTTTCCCAATTACTCAAATTGCCATATCAGTGCTATTAACAGCAATTTGTGGCATACACTTTATTGGCAATTGAGTAACGAGCCTTTTATCTGTTTTACAAATAATTTTATTTACAAATGTGCTTACTCTATTAAACTGTTAAGGGCTTATAATCAACATATCTTTACACAAAAACGATTTTGAATTTTCAGAATGATTAAATAAGGATCAAGGCAATGTTATTAACGAACATATAATTCATTCTCTGTTCATTTTAATCGATTTGGTATGACGTGGATACTTTGTTCACGGGTATATATAGGTATCGCGCAGGTTATCTGATATAATCCAAAAAATAGAAATATTTATCAAATCAATTTTTAACAAAATTATAACATACCCTAAAATTAATTTCAAATGTGATATTCAAAAACGGCAGGTCATATCAAAAGATATTTTAATTATATAAATATGTTAAAATATAATTATCATCTTGGCCAATCACAAATAGTCTATCTTATATTTTAAATTCACGCGCAGGATCACTTATTCATGGCCATTAATCGTTATTCTCTTTTTGTGATGGCGTGTATGAATCACCTAGATGTCAAACAATTATTTTCCCTTTGTTTGCGCTTTTAAAGATAGAGATGTATCTTTCGAAGGGTCTGGATTAAAAAATAATTTATCTTTTATATGTTCCGGCTATAAAAAATAATTTTATCGTTTTATTAACTACTAACACAAAACATGGTGCATTATAGTGTGTCCAAAGTAAACAGAATAAAGAAAGGGTGACTGTGGAATCTTATATTATGATATGTTTAAGAATAAAATGGTTGGAGGTTTTAAATTATTTTTTATTAATAATTGTATTTTTTACATATATTCTGCAAAAACTTAATAATTCATGAGCGGTTCATTGAAGTAACATTTAAATAATTAAAATTTAGAAAGATACATCCAAAGCACATAATGATAATGCGCAGTTATGATCAGAATGCCACTCTCATGCCCTTTAAGTGGAATAACTAGAATTGTTATCTGGTTATTATTTGGATGGTGAGATCTTTCTTAAATCTATTTCCGATTATTCTCTAATATGGTATTTCATTTTAAACATCAAAAAACACAACATAATTCAATAAATTTGATCTTTATTTTGAATTCCTATCAAATGATTTGATCACCTATTCATAAGATACTTTAAAAATCCATTTTATGATATTAGAAAGCGTGTAGATGCTCGGAATTTGATTTTGATAGAAGGCCATCTTGACACTTTTAGAACTTTCAATGTAGAATCGTTTCATTTTTCAATCTTCATTTTCAGATGTACGTTACAAATACACAAACTCGCATATTTTTGAAGCGATATATATCTTGTCAAGGTTCAATAATATGAACCATCCTTTTATATTTTGAGATATCTTAGTTCCATATCAACGTTATAGATTCTTTTCTGAAATATGAAATATTTCACGATTCAGGTTTTTGTGCATCTAAATATTTTTTGGTAGTCGGCGACCTTGTTTAAGGCATGTGTTAGCAGATCCTTTTTTATTTAACAACCTCTTGGTAAATTAACAATATATGGGAACTTACAAATCAACCCTAATTTTATTGTCAAATAAATAAATATTACATTATTTGTTATTCGAACTTGCTAATGAGGCAGTTCAATTTCGTCATAATACGGTCGTTTCAAAATAGCGAGATTTCAACTTCTCCACTAAAATATAAATTGATTAAACTTTGAAAATACACAATTTTAAAAAAAAGTTTTGATTGATTTCATATGTTTGAAGGGAATTTTAAATGATATTTTTATCACCGTATTCATCTAAAATGAATATCTTGTGATTTACTATTTTCGAAACCGAACAAGTTATCAACACGATCCCTGCATCGAACTAGACCAACGTATTGACACATATAAACATTGGTTAAAGCCGTATTAAGGAGGAAGACTGTCAAAGATGAGTACAGAGGCTCACGGACATTCATAAAGTCGCTTCAAAAACATGAGTTTTGTATAGATTTTTCTATTAATCAAATAATTTCGAGTTAATTTAATAAACATTTTACTGCAAAAGTTGAAATTTAGCTAATTTGCAACGAACGGATTACGACGAAATCGAACTGTTGCATTGCCGAGATTGAATTACAAATGGATATTAGCTCATTTATACCATTATATATATTCTCATTGAGCGGGCGATCAAACTATTGGTTAAATCCTATAATTGTATCTCACATGCTATGTTTAACAATCCTTCTCCACACTCCAGATATGAAAAAAATTTAGTTCTTTGAATATTTTCAAAAATAATCAATATATAATTTACACATTTAAAATTAGAATTCACTTTAATTTTAATTGGCTTGTGGTCGAATAGCTCCTATTCGTGACATTTAGACTAATTACCTGCACGAAATCACACGATTGAAGCAGACAGGTGCTTATTGATACTCTTTTACTAGAAGGTCTACCTTTTGTATTAATGTTAATTTTAGATAAACATCAAAAAATGCATCAGTTAAATATTTTTTCAAACGTGAAATGAAATCTTTTGGTTGTAGATTATTTAAAGTATATTATACCTTCATAAGGAATGATCTCAGAAAATACACTTGATATTGTTTTATTAAGAGGATCGAATAAAACGACACGAATTAGGATCTAGAAATGACAAAGTTGCTATTTATTTCAAAAGGAGTGCTCGTTTAATAAGTAGATTGTAAACATCTCATTTCGAGTTAAGAATTTTGCATACATCGTGTCATTCCAATATTTTTAAATTGTTTTATTCAGAGATTTTGTAACAAATTTCCTTATTATTGATTTTCTGCAGCTAAAAATATATTCATTCATGTATATTTAATAATTGTGAGAAGATATAGTGTTGTGTGCAAAAATCATAGATATTCTCATGATATTAATATGTCCCATATGAGAAAAGTTAAGTTTGATAGCCTCACAAAATATGATACCTGTTCAGATTAAATCAATATATGTAAAATGTTGTTTGTTGTATGCGACCAACGAGATTGTGATTTGCTTTGAACAGTGGGCTATTAACCAATAGAGGCAAACTAAATATTGACATCCCTGACTATAAACTAGAAAGTGTTTTCTTGATTGTTGATTTGTTATTGTAAACAAACTTTATTGTGAAACATGAAACCTTTATAAATGATAAATTTAAGAAATAGCCTTTTGAGGGTTTTGAATGTTACGAAAATATACGTGATGGTTTTTTGGATGAATTTGGTTATAAAAATTACAACTTTAAATAACGGTATATTACATTAGAAGTTTAGGATTATGGTCTGGTTTGTTTTCAGTTTGACTCACTGATTATTATTTGGGAATGCTTTATAGCCCACCAGCAAACACTGAATTAAAATGTAAATTATGTCTCTAGAATATACAATTTTAATGCATCCGTTTCCGAATTTTATTCTCGCAAGAAATATTTCTAATTTCAACAACCCAATTAAAAGCACGTACCTGTGTTTATTTTAAAAATCCAATATATAGTATATAGTTTTCCATCATTACAATCTATTTTTATAGAAGAGGGCATTTTGAATCACAGTTACTCATTTTATTTGCGTTTAATCAAGCAATAAAATAGAATGTGGTTTGATATTATCACTAATAAAATATTTGGCAACTTTTTTTTTTAATTTGTCTAAACAACGAAACATAATATTTTTACTTTTACAATTAGAACCCTGAGACAAGCTATTTTGAATCCAAGGTGACTGTCCCACAGAGGTATTTGTAAGATTGATCTAGATTTTACTACAGGTGCATCTTCATCCATCCAAGGAAGATCTGCTGATTCAGATTTAAGCCAAATCAATCGACACCTGAGATTAAGAGTACAAATTATTTCATTTCTTATAATTACGCTAAGATTTTACTTTTTTCTATTTGACCCAGTTCAATTATGCTAATGATGCATCCAGAATCTCTTATACTTTAATTAAATTGGTAGTGAATTCAATTAATATGCTATTATCAATTATTCGCCACCAAAATTATTTGTTTTATATTATTTTTACTCTTGAATTTCGAGAACTTGCCTCATCTTTATTAAAAAAAAATAATTCAAATTTAAAATATTCTATTTTCATTCACTTTAAACATTTAATTGATTCAAGTTTTAAATGCGCAAAATCGTATTTTATAACATCTAAAGTCATTCAAATTCAACTTTAAAGTATCTTAAGAACGATTGTTGATCGTTTTTTATGACAGTATATTTTCAAAAAAAGACTTGAAATTGAGTTAATGTGACCGAAGAATTATTATATTTAAAAACATAATTAAACTTAACATGATGAACAATTATAAATCTGATGGAAGAGAATAGTATAATAATTTATGTTCAACATGTAATATTATGCGCACTGAATTATCATAATGTGAAGAGTTCACAAATTTACATTGTAAAAAATTAGTTCTATATAGACAGACCGTATAGTATTCAATTTTTTTATGATTTGTAGGTCCAAAACAATTTTTGGTCTTAAAATATTCATAAATCAAATTCCATTATTTCAGATATGATTGTTTTCCCGAAGAAATAAGTGTTGTTGAGACACCATATTAATACCATCAGGGATATGCTGTACTAATGCCATAAAATCTATATATATTTTTAGATTTACAACAACTATTTACCATGAATGAAACTCGAAAATAATAGCCAGATTGACGTGAATTATTTTCACAAATTAACGTTCTACAATGTTGATTATTTTTACATTTTTTTTCGAATTATAATCATCGAAATTAGTCTATTTTTTGATCAAAATAATTACAAATCAAAAGAGACGTTAATTTAGATTCCTGATGTGTTTTATATTAACGGCATTGTTTTCATAGTCAAAATAAACACAGAAATGAAGCGAACAGCTGTGCGAATAATGTACTGATTAATCTTAAAATTAATCATTGCATCAAGAATATTATCACAAATATAAAATGAATATTTTATTTCCTTCTGAACATTAGATTACGCCTTTCATACCAATAAAGGGGCAATTAAGATACAGAGTTATCAAGAGTATACATTAATATTTATCAACAGAACCCAGCGATGAATCGTCACGAATAGAATATGAGGTTATACCTTTCGATTCGGAACCTACACACGAATCTGAGGAATCCCAACAAGTAATTCTACTTTCTGTATTTTGATAAAATATCTTTTGATTATTTATTTGACATTATTTACGAAATTATCATCATTATTTTTTTATCATACGCAGTTGTTTTATTATAAACTTTACATAATAAATAGATTCCATCCATGTTTAAATCCGAAAGTGATGTAAGTTCCGATTCATATGGGAATTATTGGACAAATATCAAGTCAGAGCCCACAGACGAACCATCGTCAGAATTCAATACAGATACCTCGACATTTCCTAACACGCACAGAATTTATCCACCGACTGATACGGTATTTATTTGTTTTCTAGTGTAAAACGAACATTTATATTAATTTAAGAATAAAAATGTCACACTTCTTTTTTTTATGATAAGTTAATTATTTTAATAAATATTACATTTTCGAAATAAAGCGGGTAAAATTTAAACCACGCATTATCATAATATCTCTACAACCTCTCTCGTGTATTTTAAATTTATATTGAGTATTGATTTATACTCGAAATAGTGATGTATTCTTATAATTATCACTTATATTCAAATCTGTTTCAATACCGTTTAATTTAAATGATAAAGGTAATTTTTTGTATTTTTGTCAATCCTTGTCTAATATACGTTATGGCTGATAAATAGATTCAGTCCTATGTTCAATCTGAAAGTAATGAAGGTTCAAATTCAAATGGAAATAACTGGAGGAATATCAAGCTAGAACCTACAGAAGAACCTTTATCCGAATCCGATACAGAGGCAACATTAACCTCACAAAGATTTTCTTCGGAAACTGACACAGAATATATTTATTGTATTGTAAACATGAATTGTTAATTTCAATTTCAAAGCAGAATATTCAAATCATATTTGACGTTTAAAATTTAATTTTTTCATTTTCATTAGCAAAACGTCGTAATTATACAGGAAATATTTCGAAATATTACATCAAAAAATCAGTTTCTACCAAATAAAAATCAACTTATTTGAATTTTATCTCAAATAGTTTGTTAAATTTGATTGAATATTATTTTGATTCAAAACAATCGTTTCATTATACGCATGATCATAATAAATAGAAATCTCCCACTCTTCAAACCGATATGGATACCTCTTCACAATCAACAAAATATGATGGGTTTGACAGCGCGTCACAAATTTCTTTTCAACAACCGAGAAGAGCATATAAACCTCGAAAGAAAAAGTCGGCCCAAACTGCACTTGAGCGGCTTGAAGAGGTATTTATTTTAAGTATTATTTGTATTCCAATGTTAAGGCGTTTTCTTTCAGAACAAAGAGAAATAACACCTTTCTTATATATAAACATCATATGTTTTTGTTACTCTTTACCCATAATTATCAGAGCAAAATGTTTAGCATTTTAGAGACTAATATCTCTAGTTTGCTCATTGAAACAACTTGGTAAATCGTATTATTTGTCAAAAACCATGAATTACAATTTTAAATATACTATTATTTGCATCTGACCACGTTGCTATTTAAAAATTTCCCATTAAATATTTTGTCACAGAAACGCACTACATGTATTTTATAACAACAAATATTTAAAGGAGTATTTCTCTTTAAATACAAGCAAAATATCAAGTGTGTTATGATACGAAATTTTATGACCACAGTTCATTTTTTTGACTTGCTTATGATTTTTTGTTGATACAGTCAACTCCTGTTAAGGGCACAGCCCCTGTACCAGACAAAAACCTGCTTTTAAATACAATTTACATATATCCGAAGTCAATATACATAGTCATGTGGATAAGTTACCGAAATGTTTTGTGTATTTAACCAGTGCGCATTATCGGACATGATGGTATTTTTATACAAGAAATAGAATATAGATAGATGCCTTTTGAAGTGAATAATGTGGATGATGATGACAAAATCATAATATTTAGACATTCCTTTTAAACTATTCAAAAGTGTATGGTTTCTAATGAATGGATTGGTATTTGGAATCAAATTGAGTATATTAAATATTTTTGACTCGATTGACAAAAAACAAACAATATTAATATGGTGGAAAATATACAAATCTTGAGATTAGGAACGATACAGGATCATAAAGAGAACCTATAATCTTCATGATAATTCAATGATTGTACAATACACCATAGGACAATCGAGTGCAATAAACATATCGATTTGATACATTGTCCACTATTTTGGGTATTGATAACTCATGTAATGGATGCATTACTCACGATTTTCAAAAATTTAAGATAGAATGATGAGTTCGAGTGACATAGTTCTCTATTTCTTCATTAATGATATACTAAATAAAGTGTTTAAAAACAAGTTTTGATAACTAGCGCATGCTCATTGTTTTTAATTTAATTCTATTCAGTTGAAAAAAAGTGTGTAATACATTATTTATCAACAATTAAATAATATTTGTATTGATGGATATTGAAAAATTAATTATGAGTTTTTAAAAAAACAATATATTTTTGGGTTTTACGAATCCAAATATTAAAATATATTAATAATAATTTCGATTATTTATTAATTCTAAGATACGCGCCATAAATCGGGAATCTAAAAGACGCTGTCGTCAAAAAGAGTTAGATGAAAAACGAATGAGTAAATCAGTATGTTCGAACAAATATGATATATTTATACCATTTCATTTTTGAAATAATTTATGAGTTGATCAAATTGATTTTTTTTATTTATATAAATATTTAAGTTGGAATAAAAATATATTTGTGAATAAAGATATTTATACCGTTTCATCATCACTGAAAAAGCAGTAAATTTGTTCAAAATATTTGACCAAATAAATGTTTGAAATAACTCTAGATTAAAATGAAAAATAACCATCAGATTCGAGATGATATAACAATCATAAATTTACGTATACTTTGAAATCGGTTATTGTCGATAATGTTATAATATGGTATTAAATAAAATAAAGATCTTTGTTCTATACCCGTTTATCAGAGGTGATTTTATGAAAAAGGAACTTTTGATTTGTCGTCGTATTTATTGTTAGTTTTTGAACAATAAATTAAATAAACGGCCAGTTTTTACTTTCATTACCCTAAATATTAGGTCGAATCAGATTTTATATAAATTTATTTTGAGATAAGAGCCGCCATGAATATTTAAAAAAAATAAACCAAATTTTGTGAATTTAAATTTCAAAAAGGAATTGAACAGTGAATATGTGTCCATTTGGCGCGTATCAATTTTTACATTCTGCAGTCGAATTATTATTCAGCCGTCACATTTGAACATAAATTACAAGAATTGATTTTAAGGTTCATATTTAAAGTTTGCTAAGCTTTATATCCATTTTATGGTGATTTACAATCGCCAAAATAATCATATACAGTTTTGTGCACGCTTAATTAACATTTTTCAATTTTTCTGAAAACATTATATTTAATTAATAAATTAATGAGATTAAAAAATACTTAACTGGAATATATTCTGCGATTATTAAGAAATCTAAATGAGTTTAATGCTATTTAAATTATAAATCGCTTAAATACAAATCACCTATGATTTTAAGGATTAATAAAATCGAGATTATAAAATATAAATTTGACAGTCATTTTAATTTATATCCTAAATTTATTGACATTTAGGATACTAAGAATATGAGCGACAGAATACTTTCATCATTTTTTTACTGAGGAATTTAGTAAGCTGACTGTTAACCAGTTTAAATAATATATTTCTACATGGCAACATATCAGGACTTTTTTTATAATGAGTGGGATTAGGATCTAATTCCTGCGTTTATTTACAAAAAGTTTATTTCAGATTATTAAATATAGTCCAAAATGTGAAAGAAATACCAGACTACATCTAATCTCATGTTCCAAATCTTTTTTCATGTTCTAATACAGAACATTATCAAATCCAGAATGTTAAGTTTTGGACGATTTATCTCTTTTATTTTGGAAAAATATGTTTTCTAAGTGTCGTTTTTCTACCAAAATATATTTTATATATGAAAATATGATGAAATATTTCAGTAAAATATAAATCTTTGGCATAATCTACTTTTGAAAGTCCCACTTGATTGATCTTTAACTATTAATTTCAATGAAATTACACAGAATCAAAATGCAACCCTTGAAAAATATAAGATGGCTAATTTTTGAAGTCTGCAACCGGGTATGTTATTCAGTGTTGTAGTAAGTGATAAAAAATGTTTCAGTGATGCAGGCTTTTGATTAACCGCATTTTATAAGCTATAAACGTATTGCAACACCTTGAGTTTTTTAAATTATTAAAATGTATGTTTATTGGTATCTTAAGCAAGGGATTTGTTAATTATTATCAATATATAATGAACGAAATCAACATGAGAATCGTTAACATTTTTAAAATTAAAACGATCATACATTATATTCCCTAACTTTTTATTCGTTAATTCTTTTATTTTATACATGATTATTGTTAAAATTCAGGTTTCGTAGAATAAATATAAGGATTTTATATATGTCGGTAAAATCTAATTATGTTTATGTCAATTTTGTTATTTTCATCTCGGCAATTAAGTTTTGTGAAAACATATTTAAGATTTTTCTGTTATAAACGTGATTTTTACCAATAGACTGCCTCCGCGCGTAAATCGGATAAAGAAACCAGTTCGCAATCGATAGAAAATGATGGAAATAGCATCAAATCTCAATCTTCTAGCGAACCATCGCTTAGAGTCAAAAAAAGTGTCGCTAAAAAGTTAGCTCCCAAAAGGGTAACAAAGAAAACGGCCAAGGTACACATTTTCTATCTTTTCTGTTTCAAAAACTACACATATATCCATTTAATAAACGTACGAGTTAATCGATATCTATTTTTAAATTTTAAGAGAACCCGAATTTCATCATTTGAACAATTTATTCGATAAACGACCAGTTATCCAGAAAACAAGACAAATCATATTCCGAAAGTCGATTAACATTTTAAATCACTCACGTTTTGAAAATCAGTTCTCAATCATATCGTAGAGGATTGAATATTCTCTTAATACTTTATCAAAGATTTTCGATGCTATTTATTTATAAGTAAATTTTACAAGTTAAATACATTTTTTTAACATCACTCAATTATTCTCTTGATTCTTATCAATAGGCTCTGTCAAAACGCAAAGCAACTGTTGATACATCATCGAGCCCTACAATACATGATGAAAGGGAAATCGTAACAAGACCGGCAGCTATGTCTTCAGATGGTGCTGATACCAGTGAACGAAAATTGACAGAAGAAGAAATTGCAGCTGCGGCAGAACTTGAAAGGGTATTTATTTTTGTCCGATTAATATAGAATATTTCCATATATTTCTTTTTTATAAAGAATGAATATAGAAAATAGTTAATCTGTAAAAGATCTACTTTTTATTGTTTTAAGAAAACTTCTCAACAAAATTTATGAATTTAATTCTCAATTGTTGTTTTATAACGTAACCATAATCATCAAATTTTTCTTGATTTATTTGAAAAAAATATTTATTGGGAAAATGCCCTTTGTTATACACAACCACTTAAAATTTATTAATGTGGTCTCTGATTCGCTTCTCTGGTTTCAATACAAAATAATAATCTCTTTTGTTGATTATGAGTTTAATTTACTATTTTATATAATAATATAGCTATAAAGTCTTGGTTGTTGGATGAGAAATACAACAATTTAATATCGAGATACTTTTTCAACTTGTATATTTACAGCTAATATTGTCATAATCATCATGAGATATACGGAAAGTTTCTCCTCTTAGATGAATTATGAGGGCAGAATTGAAAAATTGGTAATATCGACACATTTTGAAAAAGAATTTAATTGATGGTTTAATAAAGACGTTCTCATACGAATGGCTGTCATTCATATATTAAGTGCCTAATCTATTGCCTGCTCATTTGAGCGAAAATTATCTATATTCTGTGTATAGTTTTCTAAAATCGTTCAAAAATTGAATCATACGTTATCTTGAGAGTAAGGTGATGTTTTATAAGATATTGTAATATTTTTGTGAATTAGAATTAATCAAGACAATGATCCACATCGATAAAATATATCATTTATAAAACCTGGAGTTTAACAACAATTTCCAGGCTTAAACGTTCTCGACGACCAAATATTTAGAATTGTAACCGATGGGTGGTCTATTTTTGTCTAGGTTTTTACCCTCATTATCAAACGTGTAATTTAATATATGGTTTATGAATAATAGAACATAACTGTCAGCAAACTTGTTCCTTTTCAATAACAGTTTTTAGTGTCCATTTCAGTAATCGGTGATTGAGAAATATATTAATCAAGACGAAAAATAGCTACCCTGTCGAACATTATAACAAATGTAGAATATTTTAAACCGTCAACGTGTTTCCATTATATCCATAATACCGCTAAAAATCAGCTACTAAATTTTTCAAATCTATATATCTGTCGATTTTCATTTATATTTATTTATCCTTAAGGTACTTACAAGTCGTACGAAACATCGAAGAAGACGATATTTAGAAATGATGGCAGACCCAGCTGCCCACAAAAAAGTATGTTTGAAGACAAATATTAACGATAAAAACAGATATTATTTCATATTATGACAAATCTATAAATTCGATTATTATTTTAAACTTTCATAAAAGTTCATGCTTTTAAACTTTTAAGATACGTCTAAGATTTATTCATCAATTATATATGAGTTAATTGTCAGTAAAATAAATTCTTTGTACGGTAGACTCTCATTAAATCTCTCAAATTAAATATAGAGCAGTTCCTTTTTTGCAGTTTACTGAAACCAGCTCTACAGATATTTCAGTCTGATTTTCGAATTGTAATTTCTGAATATTCTGGGCTCACATTAATTTGAAACATTTTTTATTGATCGTTTATAGATTTAGTTTTAAATGGTGGATCTTTAAAACATGTTCTGAGGTGTTAAACTATACCTAGTGGTTGCTGGGTTTAAGGATGAATTGCTAATTAGATATTAAATATCAGATAATACAATAGTTTAAGTTCAATCAAATATGCGCAGATTTACAAATGATTGAACATATAAATTTTATAAAATTTGTAAATATTTTGTTTTATCTATGATTCAGATCTCATTAAGTTAGCTTCTCTGAATAATCGTTTCATTCATAGTTAGGAATTGGCTTATCTTTAAATAGATGTATACTTTTAATCCCAATAAATCATTAAAGTAATTATACCGAAAGGAATTTGCTTGATTGTAAAAAATTCTACGATAGTGGCGTTTCGTAAGAGTATAATTCGGTCGGAGACTGATATCATATCTATAATAAATATTTTCTTGTATAATTTACTTGAAATCTAGTTGATTCGTTCTGTATATTAAAATTTGCGCATAAAATGATGGTAACAAACTTTAAAACATTTTTGTTGCAATAATATACACAGTTTACACTTACAGCAACAATGATAGATAATTACTTTGATATGAAATAAAATGTGGTTTACTTGTTCTTACCTTATTAGAGTGGAAAACGCGACTAACGACTTTGTGTTTGGTGGTGGCGTACGGGAGGAAAAGAGAGAGATGTGCGATACAGTAAATACATGTTGCGGTTTACGTTGAATCAAAGTTCATTAATACCGAAAAAATCACGTAAATAACACAAATACCAGCATGACGATGCACTTGAGATGCTACTGGAACTCATTATTTAATGAAATGAACGAGTTAAGCTGTACAACGATATATACCATTCAGGTACCTATCATCGAATGTGTAAATGCTCTCATACCTCCACAAACATCATATTTTAGATCATATTTAGGAATGCCCATATCTTTCGCCACTCGAAGACGAGTTATTACTGTGTTTATAGATTTATTATTTTAAATTTCGTGAGAAATATCTGAATAATGGTCCGGTATACATCTAACGGTTGACAGGTAAAATAGAAAATTACTTTACCCTTGATAGATAACATATAAAAAATGAATCATCCGTATTTTTTAATTGTGGATTGTGATATAATTTTCCTGTCACATATTATTGATAATGGTTCTCATTTTTGTGTTTCGTCATCGGTAAACATGATTAGATTTAAAGTTTGGACACGTCATTGAAGGTTTAGAGATGTACATGATTATAAATAGTAGTTGTCATATATCAAAACAAAGATATAAATCGAACATTAATAAATTCGCAATAAAATTATAAAATTTCCACATGTTTTTAACCAAAAGTTCAAAAAGAAATTAAATCGTTTTACTAAGTTTGTAAAATGTTACAATTGTTTAAATGTTTTTCATCGTGCTATTGTCTTATTTATTCGTGAAAGTCAACTTATGGCACTGGCTAAGCTTTGAAATAATTCACGATGGTCACAAATTATCATGATGTACAGTAATTTCTTGTAGTGTTAAAAAGCAATAACTCATCAAATATGTACTTATTTTTTAAATATTTTATTGATTTATAGACACTTGAAAGACAACGGGAGCGTCAAAAATTACGATATCAAGAAATGATGAAAGACGACGAATTACGTAAACAAGTATGATTCAAAAAATAGTTACATGCATCTCATAACAAAATATTATTTGATATGTTTTAACAGGATCATTAAAAAATTTGGAGAGAATTCTAAACATTTCATTTTCAAACAGATTTTAGATTGTATTTTTCTTCAGTTATAAGAATAAAATAAAAATGCGACTATGTTTAAGATATGGCTCGAAATAGTCAATAAAATTAGAGACTCTTCAGTCAATATTAATTTGAGAAACGAATTCTTAGGTCTTTTGATCTGATATTAAAATTAAATTCCAGAACTTATTGTGATCCGTTCGTTACACGTTACCAATTTGGATCATTTTATTCATAAGTGTCAATTTGTATTAAATTTTCTCATCTATCATGCTTGTTTTGCGATATTAGATTTAAAACTTATTATTAAGGTTCATGGCAAATTTAAAATCCAGATGAAATATAAGATGCCGCACTTTCCAATGGAAAAGCTGATGTGGTTTTCACAAGATTTCAACCCTTCCACTTCTACCCTCATTCGGCATATTTCTGAATTTTTACCGCTTACAGTACTTTCTTGACTGTAAGTCATGGGATTATTTCAAAGATTTGAACTCTGCGGCTTATATATGGGTGGGTCCTATACACCGGAAAATATGGCATTCAAAAATTTATTGTCATGACAAAGAATTCGTAGAATAACTGTGAAAATATTTTGATTCTCAGTATTCAGATTATTCATTGGGTTTTCCTCCATTTGATATGAGAATTTTTTGGATCGTATAGGTCTGTCATTTATCACCTATTCCCAATTTTTTCTGTCTAATGGAATAAAATAATTTTAATTTTTTTTATATTTATAGCAAATTTTTTATATGAAAAGAGCGAAGAAGGCTTAAATTTTAAAGGTCAGAATCCTTCAAGAAACCTTGATTCATTGAATAATTTCTGCGTAACGTCCCTAATCCAATTACTAAGAAGACAAAATCAAGATAGTAGTTAAACCCAAACTACACTCCGGGAAAAAAGATATGAAAAATAGTTTTTTGCTTACAGTTTTTTTGTATCTAAATCAATCTCCAAATAAATTGTTGGTTTAAACTATAAATCATATTGTTCATAATCATGTAAATTTTTATCTAAAAAAATATGTAGTTATTGAGTTATGAGTGAATAAATTAATTTTTGTGTTTTAGGTGGGAATAAAAGATAGGAATCAAGACTGGCTAAAGTATTTACAAAACTGCTTGGGCAATATCTTAGACAAAACCATATATAGACCAAAAGTGAGAATATCCAGAAAAACTTTTTGAGTTGGGACAGGAAATCGCAAAAAAGCAGTACTCGCATCTATTTGACATTTTTTTCAGATTTATGTCTCATATATGTAATTTGTTTTATTCTAAAACACAGGTATTGTTTCACTCGGTTACAAGATCTTACGAAAATATAGCAAAAGTTTGCCATTTTTTGTCGGGCAGTCGTATTTAAACCGGGAATATTCAAATGGGTAGAGGAAAATTAGTAAATAATTAAAATAATTGCTTTCGTGGAAATTGGGCTAACTAACTAAGAAATATCAAAAATAATTGGCAGAAGCCTACGTCTTATTAATAATTTTTATTCGAAACCTTCGGAGTACCGTCAAAACATGAAAAAATCTGGGTGAAAGAAGAATAATACAGGCGATAAATAGCAGGAAATCGTTAACTAGATAAATGAAAACTAATTTCGTCGAGTGAAATAAAGTAAAAGTTTTCCTTGGATATTTCAA
>JWZT01000752.1:119946-144957 GCA_000827895.1 Thelohanellus kitauei
TAAGATACGGAGAAAAAATCGAGAAAAACAAATCAGACATCGCGAAAGATTGAAGGAAGCCAAATTTAAAAACCAACAGGTATGTTTCAAAAAATTATGATAAAAAACCTTATTTATCATTTAGTAAATTTTTGATGATTAAATCATAATGGTCGTTTTTTAAATTGTGCATAAATTTCTAAATTGTAGATAATCGTCTATACACTCGTTTACAGACCTTTAAAGATTGATATTTGTCGAACCAAAGATGCATCAAAATATTCACAAATCTAATCTTCAGTTTTATATATAAAATTACCGTACTTTTTGGTATATCATCAGCAGCCTTTTTCTCAAATATTCAGAAAATTTGAATCCTGGGGCTGATACGACGATTCGGCTAATATATGAATTTTATCTGATTAACGTGTTTTCTTAACTATACGCCATGCGGTTTTTCCAAAAAGCTGAATTCTGCGGATTATATATGTGTAAAAATACAATGTTCATGAAAATTTTGCGTGGCTTTTATAAGTGTGTGCCACTATACACCTGAAAATACGGTAACATTTTACTCATATTTGTCGTTTTTATATTTAGCAGTCCACTTCAGATGTATTATATAATTATACAGATTTTGTACTTTATTTTTAATCTAAAAATTTTGATATTCCTCCAGCCTTTTTTCGAAAAATTACGAACATTTTATTTTGATACTTCTCTGCGTATTTGATGACAGATTTTTTAATAAAACAGAATTTAAATTCGTCAAATTTAAACAACAGCCAAATTATCAATTATTTTAGATCAAATCTTTTTATATTAATCATTTAAATTTAATTAAAATATCTTATGTGCGCTCAATAATGAAACACTGACTGTTTTGAATTAAATGGATTGATAAAATGTTAGCCATTTTTTTTAATTCTGTTCTAAAACTGCTGATTAATCGGTAAAGCAGTAATAAAATTTTATCTTAAGATCATCATTATGATTCATGACAGCTCGAGATGCTTGTTATAATATTATAAACAATCACGGAGGAGGATGGGTTGGATGTTAGTGGGAACTTAAATGTTAACCTTATATGCATCCATTGGAATACTCTGCTTAACGTTTGATAGATAACCACCATAAAATAAATAAACTCATTTTTATGGTGTAATATTTTTTGAGTTGTTGATTAAAAAATGTCAAATTTTTTGATAAAATTCAAATACGCTCAATGGTTTTGATAGTCACTATAATTCGAAAATCTTTGCCTGTTGAATGTGCCAAAATCTACGATATTATCAAAAATTCAAATCAATGTCTAACCAAATATTTTTAATTTGTAATGAAATTGTAAAGATATGTCATTTTAGATTTCCGGGTGTTGACTTTGGATATTTTAATGACTTTGATTATCGCTTATGTAATTTATGTCTGTATTGTATGTTTACATAAAATTAAATATCAATTTATTTTCGGAATTGATCGGAGAGTTAAGCTGAACAATCAGAATTTTAACTGTTTTGATTTAAATGGTGACATTTTATCAAAATTATTGCATAATTGTTCCAATGTTATCTGGATAAAATAAATTTGATATTCTTTAAAACAGGGTCAATATGACGTCAAATTATTATGCTGTATTTGTCTGAAATATAGTGAAACAGCAGATTTTTTTGACATAATTTGTTAAATACTTGAGTTTTTAATAATTTCAACAGAAATTTATTAATGCGCAGAAACAGAGTAACAAAGAAATGTCATCAACAGAAACAACTCTAAATGGACGTTCAAGATGTATGAGTTGTTGATAACTTTTAAGCATCTAATAACGACGACTCATCTCAAGCATACCAACCTGCTATTAATATTGAAGCTGTTCAGGTAACTGCCCAAATATTTTGTAATGATTATTAATTGTTGATCAAAAATTAAGGTTTGTTAAAACATTTTGTAGTTGTCAGCAATACCACCATTGTAAACTCAACGAAATATCCTTTTATGTAATCAAATGTTTACACACTAAACGATTATTTTGATTAGTCAAAGATTCATCGTTTCAGATATTACGCTTATAATATTTGTTTAATATTAAAACAGTAAATGTTATTTTGTATGACCATTTGTTAGTAATCTTTGTTAATTTTAAGATCTGAATTTGGGTAAAATTCGATTTTTTCTTCTTTCTTACATAAGTTTTTGGATTTATGATGGTTAACTATTTTGCCCAACATTTATTCAGGTTTTATCGATTTTATAAAATAACGAGAAAATTCTGATAATTATCTGTTTGTTTCTTATTTTGTGAGACACAATTTGAGACAGATATTTCATCAATTTATGAGTCTATTAATAATAAGGTAAAAATACTATGAGGAAACACGTTTTTAAAATTTTTTCATTAGATCGCTGAAAATATAATCAATTAAAAACCCATATTTAGGTCATAACATTCACTAATTCGCCGTAATTGGTTAAGGTTTTGTATAAATTAAGTTTTTATTTGTAGATTTTTCAAATAATTAGACCATCGAATTTCTTTATTAATTTTTAAAATTTGTGAATATGTTTATAATAATTTTAGCGAACAATTGTGAAACCTGTTGATGATGAACCAGGAACGTTATCGCTTGAAAATTTAGAGTATCTTAAACAGGTAATCATAATTTTACATTTTGAAACGAAATTTTAACATTTTCAAATTTCTTTCTTATTTTTTACATCAATTTAAAAAAAAATTCAAATTTCCTTTAAATTAATTGAAGTATGTCATTTTAATTTTTTTTATTCGTATACCAAATATCAGACTAATAACAGTTTGTTTGATGTCGGTGTATACCTTGTATTTATTTTGTTTTACTCGCGTATCCATATTTCTAATGCTGTGTATCAATGTTATTTTCATTTATCTCTCATAGAATTGTTATTTAAACTGGACCGATATTTGAAACTTCACAAAGCAAACAAATTTCAACACATTCCTTTAGCCCGAAATGTTTTTCGTGTATAATCTTTATAATCTATATATAATTCATATTTGAACAAGTTAATGTGATCGTATAGCCTATTTTTGATCTCATAACCATATGTCAAATTGACCATTCTCTCAAAGCCTCTGTAGATATTAGTTTGATATATTATTTCTGTTTTTAATATCTCATTTTTATATTAACTGAGATATAAATTGGCGTGTCTGTTGTCGTCGTATGAGATGACATTAAGTTAATTATTTTTTCTAATTTTTAGCCTGAAAAATTGGATGATTTTGAAATAATGCATAGCGCTTATGCAAACTATCCTCAGGAATCTTCTGACTCAGTCGAGGTATATGTTCAAATTTTCTTTTGATTGAAATATTTGATACATGTTTACAAAATGATTAGATCGTATAATTGGATCTGTCCCATAATTTTTTCCGAGTTTAACAAGGTGTAAAAGAACATTTTTAGGTTTTTAACAGATATTTTGATTAGTCTAACGATTATTGTATTTAATATTCTCTTTTATCATCACACTGTAGTTAATTATTCTTAAATTTTAGAATTGTATATGATTTTTTTCCACATATCAGTTACGTTTCAGATAGTGTATGGAACATCAAGATAATTTAGCGTTTAATTCTATTTAAAGATTAACTTTTATCATATTTCAAAATCAAAAGAATGGTTGCCTTTTGATGATACATTTTTTGAAAATCCGCCAACATTTATGGCCATTTTTTGCAAACATATAGATTAGACGTTTTGTGGCAGTAATCGCAATGTTCCATAATTTATATTAGTTTTCGTACAAATATACAATTATTTTTGATAAATTTTTAATCAAATCCCCATTAAAATATTATTGTTAATCATATAAAAAACTAAAATTAAAATCCATATCATTGTTTTTAAGTTAAGAATGTCTTTAAATATGAAAAATTGTCACAGAATTATTAAGAAATGGCACGTGAAAATAAAATTATTTCCTATTCTCTCATTTATAAAATTCAAAATGGTACATACATAATTATTTTTATAATAGATTTTTGGATAAGGCGTTCATCGATTTGTTCTCTGTTTGATTTATAAATATTTCAAATTTTGTGATCTGCGCAACATGATAATCATAAACAGTTAACAAATTAGCGTTCTACAGTATGTGGAGATATGCTCTATACTACTATACATTTACACTTACAGTTTCCTATTGAATTATGGTTTGTCTTTTGATATTGAAATAAAAATTAAAAAAATGCACAAATCTCTCTAGTATACTTTGGCTGGACTTTCCTAAATGTATAAAAATGCGTTACGATACAAACCCAAATTTTACATTTATTTGAATCATATATTTAATCTCATGAATCTTTGAACGATTGTACTATTTGGATACATCTGAAATCTACTTGATATCATAAAATATATACTTAATTGTCCGAAACATTTTGGACATCATATTTATCAAATATTAATTGTCAAATTATGAGCAAAAAACTACTTATTTGTTTGAGTTTCTGGGATATAGTTACAAGACAACCCATTTATACCGGGACGTTTACTGATTATAATTATATACAGTGATAAATCTGTAACTTTACGGTGACACTTTATTTCCTAATATTGTAATTCAATTCATTTAGAATGGGTTCCATTAATCACGATAAAATAAAATAGTATTTATAAGGATGTCAAATTAGTGTACTTGTTTCGGGTTATATTTATTGTCGGACTTGCATTTTTGATTTTTAACTTTATTTTTATCAATAAAGTCCAATTTTGTTATTTATTGGTAATTTATATATTTCTAATTTTAGTCAGTAAAAGATGAACCTTTCGATATGATTCCAGAGGTGTCAAAAGAACCCGATATATACACTCGCTTGATGGTAATTCTCTTTTTTTTATTTTGTCAAATTATCTAATTTTGATTTATCTCCAACTGTTTATAGTATTTAGAGAATAAACGTACATTTTAACATACAAATTCATATTTTTGTGCATTTAAAACAAAACGAATGTTCCTTGTATGACATACATAACATAATAATTAATGTCAAATTACTTTTTCAAGCGGAATGTTTCAAAAAATTCACACACATTCTGTTAGTATCATAACGAACTTTGTTTTAAATGGTGTAAAAAGATTCCATTTTTTCACATATACGATAAATATCTTATGCACCTATTTCCATTAGAAATCTTGAATTCATCACCGAGTGAATATTTATTAAACGTAACTGTATGAGAAACGTCAATTTTATTCACAAGTTAGTGTTTATTTATTGCAATTTTTGTTTCAAATAGACTAAACAGATAATAAAGTACATAATCCCAGTGTTGTTTTAAAAATAATCATAAGCAGGTATCCTTACTTTTTATGAAACAGACAAATGTTATTTATTAGAAATCAAACATTCATTCGGTTAAAACCCACAAAATCTCAGCCTCTTTTAAAATATGTGTTGTATTACTGTATAAAAATTCGCGCAGGTCTTTTTTTAAAACAGTAAAACTCAGATAAAGGGCTCAAAAACACAATTTGAATTTGATTTTTAAGATTTAAAATTGCACGTAATATAAAAATTTTTATTGATTAAATGTCAACATTTTATGTTTTATTATCAAAGCCGTAACGTTTATGATACTTTAATGCGTGATAGTAAGCAAAAATACTCGATATACTTGATGAAATAAATGGATTTCTTTCACTTGACAGAGGAATTAATGTCGATTTAATATACTCATGAGAATTCACGGTTTGTTATATTTGTCCTATAAATGGGCATCAGTATCTCATTTGAATAAATTCTCTGCCCTTCTTGTGTTTGTAAATTAAAGGTTTATATACAATATATTTTATTTTTAATACTTATATAATCGGTTTTTTTTAATTATCACAAATAATTACGACTTTTGTTTTCGCCTGAAATTATATATAATTTTTAACATAAGCAGTAATTGATATATTTTTATGAATTTCATCTGATTTTAGGTATAACTATAAATTAAGAGAATCTATTTATCAGGGGCGAAAACTCCTTATAAATATTATCAGTCTTAGGCTTAAAATGAATTTTTTAATTAAAAAATAGCATATTTACAATATGATTCAAGTAGTTATAGAGATTTCTTTTGATGAATTCTTTATAATGGAAACAGACAGATTAAATTATCAAAATTGCTATGATCGAATCAACGATCAAAATTGCGACAAAGATCTAAGGGGTATGAAAAACAAGCGTTATTGGTAATTGTTCCTAGTTCTACCATATTATCGTCTATAAAATCTTGAACAAATACCTCAATAATATCATCACTTATAGATATGGCGACTATACTTTATGTTAGATAATTTTCCAAGTTATCGGGAACAATTTTTTATATTATGGCAAAAAAATCAACATTAGTTTTTTTATCTTTGGGAAACTTTATTCTGTACGTAAAATTTTTTCAATCAATCAAGTGGTGTGAATGTGCTGGAATATTTTTAACCTGAACCCTTCATCACAGTCACTTAATTATACATATTCTCTTGCGATAAACTCACACAAAATCGGATGATGTTTAATATTCTAACGAAATCTTTCTAGCGGTTATTCGAACTTTATTTCGTTTATAATATTTTCAGATTAATCCGCAATTATTAGTTTTTGTGACAACTTTAGATTAATTTGACATACGGAACCTAGCGGGCTAAAATTTTAGCGCACTCTTAACTTTTCAAATATCGTTTAATTGTAATAAATATTTTTACACTATATATTCAGTTTTTTGTATATTTTTTTATAAAGCGAATATTTATCTAACACTTAGATGGATAATTAATGTCATGGCCGAAAAAAATGATGAAAACAAGAAAATTAATATATGATATATACATTAGAAAAATTTTTCTTTTCTATATTCGTTGTTTGACTATAAAAATAATGGAATAAATTAATGGTTTAATTGTTAGTCATAAAAATGCCGAATATATAATCAACGAAAAATATTAACAGACGACAATTATGAATTTGATCTTACGGAATTATAACTTAGATTTTGATATGTACGATAAAAAAATGAGAACATATTACCATTACATCCCCATTTGAAATTTAAATAGAAATTTGGAAAGTTTAATTATATACAACAAGTTAATCATTGGCCGAATTTAATACATTCAGATATATATGATACTAAAAATTCTATTATCTTTCTTTTTAAATTAAAATGTAGGCAGTCCCAGTATTTTTGAAAGCAGCTATAGAGCACAGGTTCCCAAACCTTTTCCTGCGGGCCAAAAGTGGCCCGCCGGCCGTTTTGAAGTTGCCCGCTGGGTTCCAAATTTTTTGAATTTATTTAAAAGAATTAAAACAACAGATTAAATTTAAGCACATATTCAGAATGTAATTATCCTAAACTGTTGTGGTGTTTAATTCCTTTATTATCTATTTTTACAAAAATTTGCACAATACAAGTTAAAAATTAACTAGTTTCTACCATCTTCTAAAATTAAAATATCCCACGACACAATTTCGTCGTATGATACAACTGTTTAGGTGTCAGCACTAAAGGTAATTTTGTGGTAAAANTCTGGCATTAGTGGTTGACATAACGCCTCATTCAAACTACTTAAATGAGAGGCTCCAGGGAAAAGACAAACTATTCACAGATTTGTGTTATGAAGTCTGCATTCAAAGTAAAACTTAGTCTGTTTATCGGACAGCTTACCGAATGAATTTTAAATGCATTTCCAACTCTCAAGGCACGTTTACAAGAAAAATCATTTAGCGTTTTACAGTATCAGATTAAACTGGAAAGTCTTCTGGAAGCTTTTGAATCTTGATTTGATGCAGTTGAAAAAGAGAAGGAAAATAGCGCACTCTTCACAAATCCCTTTTTGTTTCCTGAATCAAAGATTTATCATTTACATGAATTCCTTCCCCTACAGGTTGTGGAATCGAAGCGTAATTCTACTCTGAGAAGTAGATTTATAGAACAAAGTGTTACACCTTCACTTTACCAATTCATTTCCTTCTAGCGACAACTGCCTGCAGAACTGTTTCAAAAAAAGCGTTCGTTCCCTCAAAAATACATTTTTAGGGTTAGTTCTAACTATAGATGTGACCAGCCATTTGCAGCGATGACAATTATAAAAATAAGTAACATCATAGCCTCACAGATAGTAACCTCTCTACACTTGTGGTATTGGAAACTACATCGCTGGGACCAGACATCGACAAACTGGCATTGAAGCAAAATTGAATTGTTGTGAAGAAAAGGTTATATTTTTAACGAATACGATTTATGAAACCGATTTATCGTTTAATATTATTTTATATAATGAATTGATTGAGATTTTAAAAAATGAGTGATTATATTTTGGAATGGATTAAATAGGATTATAACTAGATTAAGGTACTTAAAATTATATAAGGCAGTGGCCCGCCGAACTTTTCAAAAAGGATTGAATTACCCGCGGCCTGTAAAGCTTGGGAATCGCTGCTATAGAGAATATGGTCTCGTTCGTTGATAATAGTTTGTTCACCTGACTTAACTTATGCTATATATCTTTAAAAAATTGATGTATATTAAATTCTTACTATTTTAAGAATTGATAATTACAATACTTACAACTCTAAATAGTTACCCATTTTTAATCCCAGTTCTACGCTTATAAATCAAACACAAAAATGAAATGTAAAAGCTTTCTCGAAACCAATTTATCTGATAAAAATTATATTTTTTAATGATAATACTGTTGAGATAGACGGAATGATCTACTTCTCTTAACCAATTAAGATTCACCAGCTGAAATTATGTAAATTTTTGTTTCTGCAGATTAAAGGGTAAGATTTTATAATTATTTTTGATGCTTCAGCGAGATAATTTACCCAAGTGTCCTCAAATATTGCTGTATGATCAATTAAAATAATTTACTCACAGATATTTATGAAGATTTGATTGTCAAACAGGGCTTAATTTAAAACATTTTCATTAATGATGCGTTATTCTACGACTTTCTCATATTCACTAATTCATTCACGGGATGTTCGTTAAAAAAAATTTAATGTATAGTTAAGAAATTTTAAGAAACATTTAGACTGAATAGTTAACTACCACTCATGAATATTTGTAAATAGAGAAAAGGAAATTTACTACTTCAATTCGATTTTAAAGCCGATTTTTCTCTGACAAATTTGAAAGCTCTCTGTTGACATTCAAAACGTCATTGAAGGTGTAAATTTTGGCTCATGATGTTATTCTAGGACATAATTTAAATTTATATTGGTCAAATGTCGAGATTATGGTCGATTGATGATATAAAAACGAAAATAATTATCAAATCAATATTATTTATGGTCATAAATGACAGATAACTTTTTATTTGAAAAATACGAATGATTGAATTCACACCTTTGGTATATTTTTGATCTATTTTTACTTGATTTTCAACTGTAAATATGTATATTGCATGGGTAGCCGTGTTCGAATTTATATTTTTGTCATTAATCTTAGACATAACATCGGTAGTGTGAGGATTTTGTCAAAATAATCTATTTTCTATGTAAAATTTTGACTTTTTTGTCAAAAATTAGTCGTTTTTAAATCATTTATAATTAATTCGATTTATACACTTCAAACTAAAGGTAAATATCTTTCGTAGATACAAATAATAATATTATTGATTATTCTATCATTCTGATTCATTCATACCATTTATAAAGCATGCAAAAACATCATGTCTCTCAAAAGTTATTCTTGAAGGTTAGTTTTGCCTTTCCCATGGGTAAGGTATATAAGTTGTCGAAGTCCTACAATTGTATTATAATACGATACACAATGTTTATTACAGTGTGAAAACGTGTATTTTTAAGAATGTTAAAAAGAATTATTTATTGTAACATGATATACAATGAAATCTTAAAAACATTCAGTATAAATATATTTTTCTTATAAATAATTGATCAAAAAATTTAAATACTTCGTCTACACTTCTTTTTAATTATTGATGGTAAGGTTTAATAAGTTAGTGCGTGGGTATTATAGATTGGTGATTTTGTACCTAAATACAAGACATGGTATGCAGATTTTTTTCGTTTTTGGTTTTGCAATTACAATTTCATTTTAAACCGCATAACAACCAATCATTTAGGTTATAATAAATTGGAAAAGTTTAAAATTTTAAGTAAGCTGCCATCTGTTGAATTTGTTGTTCCGTATTATTTAAACATATTTTTTTACATGTAAAATAAAATTTAAAATATCGGATATTTTGAAAATTACAAACTCCCCTCAATATAAGTTTACACCATTTAGGTCCTTAAACCAAAAAAACAATTTGACTTGAATAATCAAAATATAGGTTTAATTTACCAAGCCTGAGAGTGTAACCAATCTTCCAATCCCAGTGACTGAACATGCCTCCAGACAGTTCAAGCCTGGATACAATATCTACTGACCTCAATATCAAACGAACAAAACTATGAAAACGAGCATAAATATTTTTGAAAATTATGGAGGGAATAAATTATCATTCAGGACAACAGCGATTTCAACATTCTGAAGTATATTGCAGCGCATTTAAGGGATTTAAATATTGTAATTTGTTAATTTCCGAAAAATTCGATATTTTAAAATTCTGTTAAAAATTACAACAGCCACCTTTATTCTATGGGTTTGAAAAATATATTTTCTATATAACAATGTGTGTTTATAAAACGCGAGCCAAGATTCAACGGATGGTGGATTACTAATAATATCGATTTTTCCAAACACTAAGGATTGTATTAATCATGTTAAAATGAAATTAAGAGTAAAAATCACAACTAAATCAAATTATGAATGTCATTTAATTTATAAAGGACGAAATAAAACGAAACCTTGTATGAATTTTTTCGAAATTTTTAACTATCTAATTTGAGACTTTCTTTTAAATATTAAATTCACAAAATTAGAATGGGTTAATATTTGACCTTCTCCAACACAAATAAAAACGCATATTCATGTGAATAGTAAATAATTTACAATGATTAAAACAAGATAGGATGTTTGTGGATTAATAAAATCGTTTTCATCGATGAATCTATTTCTGCTGACAGATAGAACCTTTGAAACATCGAAAAATCCACACGCCTTAATTGAATAAACTGCAAACATTCTCTTAATTTAAGAAAATTCTGAACCCATATATAATGATAGATATTAATGTTTAAGATGAACTCTTTGAGAATGGGATATGGGCCGATAACAGTAAAAGAAATTAGAATTCTGGCTCATCAAATGAATATTTATCTCTAATTATTCATTCGTATTATTAAAAAACCTTATTGGACATTCTGGACATTGACAGAGTATGGATATAGAATGAATGAAAATGTTGAGAAGAAGAACTAGGATGTTCGTTCAATAACTTGTTGATTTGTTTAAAAAAGTATATCTCATGTTGTTCACAAAACATATTTAGCAATCTTCAATTTTAGAAATTGAAAACTAAAGTAAATTCATCTTCGAAGATGAGTAAAAATATTTTTTGTACAATCAGAAAAATTGACTAATCGCCACTTTAGATATTTTCATACTATCTTAACGGGAAGCTTGACGTGGTTCAATCATCTTAAAGCCGTATAATCAAAAAAACAGCGGTTTGATTCGGAGTCATGTGACTTGAAAGTTCTATCCAGGATATAATATAAGATCTATTTCGTGTATAGTAAACATAGTTATCATTTAAACAATTTAAGTTTATTTGACATTAAAGGGCCTCAACTTTATTCCAACCTAAACCAACCCATTGATTAAAGCTCAGTAATCAGCTATATATTAAACTCCGCGCTGTTTCCAAAACTAGATATGTGACAAATATCATACGAATTCTACAATTTTACTCCGAGATTTTACGAGAAAATGTAACAAGTTTTCTGAATGTCTCTTTTCTAATGTCCGAAGGAAGCAGAAATCAAGAAATTAGGTTTTTTTCATTTTATCTACAAAACGGGTACATTTAATTATTCAAATTAATTTACAACTTGATATGAGAAAATCAGGTAAAGCATATATTTTTAACTTGAAAATACTTATTAATGTCAGAGAATTTTTACAATCTATCACAAGAATCTCATTCACTGAAATTATATTTTGGTATAACTAGATTAATATCGAATATTTGACAAAGTGGGAAGAATATAAGCATAGATAGACATAATTTTACTTACGGTTTGACACTTAAAGGATAACAAAAAATATTCAAATGAAAATAAATTAGGGAAATTACCTTAATACAGCATGAACAAAAAAATAAATTATTTTTTTTTGTAATGACTCCAGAAACAACCTTCAGATATCTATGTTATGTTATGTTCTGGGCTGAACAATATTTTGTGATTTAAATTGCCACATACATTCATGCCATACTCAATCAATGGATGTTAACTTGTTCACAGCTGTACTTTAGATGAATATATGAAGCAATTCCTTTAGTTATTGATTTCAACAATTTTGCCACTGCTAATCGGCGTGTAGTTTAATGAAGTGTATCGACAAATTACATATTTAATTGATGACTATTGGGTGTGTGTAATTTTATCAGGTGATGAAAACATCTTCCCAATATTTATGTGCATTCAAGTTTATGGCCAAACATAAACACATTAGTTTTTACACTTTACATAACTTTACTTATGGATTTGATAATAATACTAATTTTTGAAACTGATCTTTTTTTTAATGCACAACGTTCAATATTGTATTTTTTGGTTAACTAAACAAATTAGCAGTAGTAGGCTAGAAGATCGAAATCCGGTGTCTTTACCAGTAACAATTTTCAATCAAATGAGGTATCTATTAAACCAAAATGAATATTAGTTTTTAATATTACATCTCGTACATTTTAATAATTTATTCGTACGCCTAAGAAGTAATTTCACTTATTCATGTGTTCATTCTTCAACTAAGTATTTCAGTTTAAATTACCTTTTGAAGATCACCAAGTTCGAATAATGTGAATGTGATTTTATCATCAGTTTTGTCTTTACAATTCTGCTTTGAGAAGGTATTACTTTCAAAGCCACTATTTTTGTGGCGTCTCGAGAAATATCGATGGCATGTAAATCATTCATACTCTTCAGATATTTTTCTGAAATATCCATCTCGAAAAATATTTCCATCGTAGTTGGATTGATTAAACGGCACGACGATAACTCGAAATTGGGTCCACAATTTGTCCTTGATCGACATGACTTGTAATCGATGGGATATTCATTGATATTGTATTTATCTAAATTTAGAAGAACTAAACATCCGAAGTATGCATCGTCATTGTGGGTTCGTTTTAAAATACAATTTTCTAAAATTGAAATCTGATTTATAATCTTAAAGGTTTTTAGGTCCCACTAGCATTAAACATAAAATACTTGTTCTTTCCCATATATGATTACTTTTTCAGACGCAGAAAATATTCCAGATTGGAAATGATTACAACGATCAAAAACGTATATCAAAGACCCTGAATTTGCGCAATAAAGTTCTCCGTTTGATAAAATAAGTTTGTCGCTTAAATTTGATTGGGGATTATTGTGACAAAAATAATATCTTCGGTTTGGGTTTTTCAATTCGATGATTTTTAAACCTGTCTAGATATCTATAATAGCCACATCATTATTTAATTTCACTCCAAATATTCTTCTGTCATCGTGACTAAACTGAGCCCGTTTAACATCTTCAATGGACAGTAAACTGTCAAAAATATATATTTACTGATCTAGCTCTCGGCTACCATCATTGCTCGATTTCAATTTCCAGACAAGCGCAGCATATTGCTCGGTGTTGTCTTTTATGCTGCTAGTAAGAATACTGCCATTCTATATCAATTCGTGAACTACAAATGAGTCTGATAGGTCCAAAACATCGCTAATTTCGTGGTTAACAAAATGGTATATGGGAGTTCCATCGCAACGAACTATTGAGCTTTTAACCGGGATTAAAATCGAATCATCTTTCTAATATAACGATATCTCATCACAGTAAAGGTAATTATTTTAAAACTGTCCTTTGATTTTAGGCTATAGGTGGATGTTTTATTAAATCTAGTGACACATTTTTATACCTGTTTGAAGAGGCACTTGATATGTCTATAGAACTTTCGCCATTACTCCTTTTTTTGAAAATCAAAAATACATTTTGTTCGTTTTCACGAACGAATAATATTCTCTCGGCTCTAATAATGAATGATTTTGTTTCTTTATTGATGATTTGGGATTGCCTAACCTTTGCGTTGATTCAGCAATCTTTATATCTAGGCCGAAAGCTTTTTTTTCATATAATTACATATTGAATTCGATAGCCTTTGTGACTGACATTTTGATGCATTGATCTCTTCGGCAATGGTTCTGAATTGTTAATTCATAAATACCCGAATTAAATTTATAAAATTATTAAGATTATTATTTGATAACAATATGTTATTAAACGAATCAATATGAATCTATTCACATATTTATGAATTTCAAATATTAAAAACTTGTTTTTGGACGTATATACTTTTATCACATGATTTGATATTTATTTTATGACATCTCTTGAATATTTGAGAATAACTGGCCTTTATATTGAGTCAAAAATAAAAAAACGGAACCTCGAAAACAGTATGTACTGTTTTTGGAGTTCATCAAATTCAAAATAATTATCAAATTTACCTATATTCAAAAGTATAAAATAATGTTGATGACGTATTTTATTAAAATACTGGTTTTAGGTCATGTATTTAAAGAACAAATAATATCTCAAATACAACCTTGTATATCATCATATTCTTCAAAGAGTTTTCTAGTTTTAATGCCATTATCTCTGTCAAGTCTCGTTTTTAATATCGTTGACAATCGTTTCAATTCGGACAATTTATCAATAGCAGGATCAATATCACATATATCATTTAGATATTGATTGAATTTTTCAAAGAAATAACGTTTGTTTGCGTATAAGATTTCAGATATTTGTTTATTTGCAATCAGCAAATTTAGACACTTTATTGAATAAATGCTGGTTTTGATTGGAAGTTTTATCAACCTGAAATTTTGATATGAATTCCAAAAAAACATTAAAAGCGAGTTAGACATCAATTCACCAATTATCTGGGAAGAAAAGTTCGAAATGTTCATTTCTTCATTTTCTGAATCGATGTAATATATTTCGACGTCATCTCCAACGTATTTTTTAAAATGATCAAAAGAGACAAAGGATCGACTCAGTAGATTATGAACTATCTGAAAAGGTGAGAAGTGTATCCAATCTGGATTGTAATAAAATTCATTAAACACGCCCATTAATGTTGAGATCATATTCGGGCTTTTCGGATTATCTTCTGGATAGTAGTAAAAATCTTTAAGAAAAAGATTCTGAACATCTTTTAAGAAAATGCAGAAATTTAACACCCGAGACACCAACCTGTATGTTTGACAACAATATATAGCTATTCTTACATTGTTTGGTCCCTTAACTCACATTTAGAAAGAGTATTCATGATAGCGTGCAGTGTTTCGAATAAATCACTGTCAATTTGGTCCTAAATTATAAAACAAAAAACAATAAAAGTAAAAATACTTTACGAAAAAATTACAAAATGAACTGTTGGTAATTCCTCAGGTTAAAAATGCAAATCAGTTTCCTAAAATAAGTTTTCCTGAAGACAATTATATAGTATTTAGAGATTCCAGATTCATGAAAATCCTAATCATTTACAAAAGGCAGACCAAATCTTTTTCTTTTTAATTGTTAAAATACAAAACTGAAATAAAAATACATCGACGAATTTTGATAGTTAATATTAGTTTTTTTCAAACCACAACGTCTGATAAAGAAGTTGCACTTATAGTTCTCTATATTGGAAATAAAAAGCTTAAATGAGAATACCTTCAATATATAAAATTAACTATCCGGACTGCATAGACGATGTTGAAAAAAGTATAAAATACACCAGAGAATGTATGGTCATGTTTGATTTTTTTAAATATACATAAATAATTATGATATTCATCTTGATGTACTTTTTGGATTTAACAAAAATCTCTTTGTGACATATCCATGGATAAGCATGTTCGAGAAATGAAAACTCTGATTTGTCAATTCTTAATGCTTTTGAGGGAATTCACCTACGGTTGCCCACATAACAGAAACATATAAATCGAAATAAGACATATTTCTACAAATGCATCGTGTGATATTTAGTGACTATCTGTTGGCTAGAATATAATCATTAATTTTATATGAATACTAAACATCTACAAAAAATGCCTTAAGATCTGATTTATGTTATTTAGATGCGTAATTGGGGTATATATACATGAGAAAAGTTTGTTGTAACTTTTGGATATCCTCCGAATCGTTTAATACTTAGTTTATGACTTATCAACAGTCAAAAAAATATTACCTGACAAAAAAAATTTCACTTCTCTATATTTTTTTGAATCAATTTTTAAGCCCTGGATCTGTAGATACGGCCCTCAAAAACAGGGAACCGAAAATAGAGATATGCACTGATAAAACTCGTAAAAGTTAAGAAAATATCAGAGGTTTCAAACTCCGATGTCATAAAATTATCTCATATCTGCTTTTCTTTCCTCAAAAATTGACTAAAAATAGGCGTGACCAGAAGANTGATATTTAATAACAATAAGTTGGCCTGAATATAATCGTTAATTATATATGAATACTCAATATCCACACCAAATGCCTTAAGATCGGATTTATGTTATTTAGATGCGTAATTCGGGTATATATACATGAGCCAATTCGATCGTAACTTTTGAATATCCTCCGAATCGTTTAATAATTAGTTTATGACTTATCAACACTCAAAAAAGTATTACCTGACAAACGAATTTTATTTCTCTATATTATTTTTAGGATCAAGTGTTTAAACCCTGGATCTGTAGATACGGCTCTCAAAAACAGGGACCAGAAAATAGAGATATGCACTGATAGAACTTGTAAAAGTTAAAGAAAATATCAGAGGTTTCAAACTACGATGTCATAAAATTATCTCATATCTGCTTTTCTCTCCTCAATATTGACTAAAAATCGGTGTGACCAGAAGATTTATGTTTTAGAACATAAAACTATTGTCGTATATGAACCCTTTAAAATCGATATTATCAAAAGTCAAATTGATCCAAATTTATACGATATACACATGATAATATTTAGGCATAATTTTAAGTCAGATAATTTTATATTTAAAAAGTGAGGAGAAAATTATATTCATAAATATTTACCAATATGCGCGGATCACAAGATTTGACGAATCCATGTTCTTCTAAATACTCTATCAAATTGTCGTAAACCGTATCGTTATACCCATTATTCTATGATCAAATTAATCTACATCTACTTTAATGGTATTCCTTTCGACGAAATCAGTGGTTGATGAAATGATATATTTACCAAGAAAAACCTGAAGTAACCTGCAGAAATTGTTGATTTGATCATGGAATTCATTAAACAACGATATATTGTTCTTTTCCTCATGAGGTATCTTATTTTTGACTGTAAGATAAAATGTCATTTTTTGAAACTCATGAACAATTAATTTCAACGCTTTCATTTCCACCAGCAAACCATAAATATTATCATATTTGATATAATTTATTATAATAACTGACGCTGTGTTATCTGGGCATCTCTTGAATGATTTCTTTACATATTCTATTGAATATATTATCACATCTATGTCATAAAAAAACATCTATATTTTGAGAAAATTACTCTCAACATTGATAATTCATCTTCAGAAACTTTCAGAAGGATTTTCAACACATAATATGAAGATTTGATGTTGCAAGGAATCGATAATATTCGATAAATTATGTCATCCTTGATAAATTTGTTTAGTAAATATATATCATCCATCAATTTATGAATAATCAGAAAATAAAATCAGGATCTTACTATCAAAGATGTGCTGGTACAAAGGTCAGCTTGTACTTTCCTGACATCCAGGTAAATATAAAGAAGTCTGAAAAAAGTTGGATGGTCCATGATTTCATTTGGCTGAATTATATATGCATCACAAATAACAGCGGCAAGTTTATTTTATAGTTAACAAAAATTGCATTTCGAGTAAAAAATAACTGATGTGATTAAATTAAGACAGTGAATTCCTTTATTCAAGTAAAGATGCACAAATTAGGAATTGTTTTCAACATTAATATTGATCTTTCTATAATTTAAACAGCTCAACAAATTGCATGAATCAAAATTAGTACGGTTAGTTAACAGAACATCCAATATAAAAATAACGCATATAAATACATTTAATTAAATGCAGTGTAGAAATGCGATGGTTAAAAGGCGTAATAACATCTATAAATATAATTTTCAGATATCATAACTGTCAATAAAAGATTATTACATCAGGGGTTAATACAAATCCGAGAAGTGACGAGATTCATTCCTACAAATGTCATCTAATTCGAATCTATAAATTATTCTGATTTAGTTTAGGATGGAATATGTTTCTTCAAACATAATGAGCACTGTTCACATATCCGACTCTACCCAAAATGCTATCAAGGAAACAAATCATTCATGAAATTCTAAATATAATTTACGGGAAATCAAAAATCCAAAAAACAAAAGTGTAATATATGTATTATTTAAACATTTTCTAAACCGTGTTAATAAATCTTAAAATTAAAACAAAATTATTAAGTATTACGGTCAAGATTTAACCATCATTTGATGCATAACCTTTCAAAAAGAATACTGTATAAATTGTCATTTTAAATATTTAATAAGTAAAAGATGCAAAATGGTCTTCAAACAAATGAATATGGTTATCCCAATAGACAAACTTTATACTTTTCAATTATTTTTCAATGATCATGGATTATTACTCACTCGTAAAATTAAAGTAAATTAATCTAACTGAAATATATTGGTCCTACGGCTTGCAGATGCGCTATCAATGGGATTATTTTATTCATCGCATGGAAACGATTATGCCCGTACACTTATGTCTATGAATTTATTGTATTAATGCAGTTGATAATTAGTTGAAATACCCATGATAAGACATTTCAAATGATTAAAAGACTTACATCATAAATGGAAATAAGATAACGAATCAGCGCCAAATAGTGGTACTTCAGCTTATTAGGCTTTGAAATAGTTGATTCATCAAGAAGATCAACGATCGAGTTAAACTCTATGATCGATTGATATTCAATAAGGTCTCTTGTATCAACTGAGTTTAAAAGAGATAAAATCATCGATCTGTTGAAGTCATCCATCTCCATTCGTTCTTCATTAGTCACTGATCGAATAACTTGATGACGATCAAACGCGTAAATGTGTATGTATTTTAAGAGTCGGCAAATCAACACATCAAACTAATTAATTAAACCATTTACCAATTGCTTCAATTGTGGATAGAAATTCTCCAAGCGTTTTCTATTAGAAACAAACACTTGTAGGCACTCTACAATCATACGAACGATTTACTAATTGCATATGTAGCTAAAGGTTCTTTTCCTTCCAGAGCCAGATAAATAAGCCTCTTCATGATCATTTCAAAATCAGCATCACTGAAATGCGTATTCATACAAGAAGAGTAAAACATAAATCGTAAAGAAGCAGTAAGCCTCCATACGGTAATATTTTTTTCTTTGCTGAGAAGAGTGAGCCGCAGTATCTGAATATCAACAAAGGCTTACATTCATAAACTGATTAACCGTTGTATTCGAAATGTCGCAGTGTTTATCCTTGAGAAGCATATCATCTCAAAATTAGCCATAATTTTAGAAAATATATATAAACATTTGATAACAAGTCGCGAAATATCGGAAGTTTTCGATTGGATATGGTAATAATCATTTCATTCATACAAGTCATTATTACATTCATTCACTTTTACTTTATGTGATAAAAAAAATTTTTGGTGATAGCGTAGCTTTAAGTATTCATACAAAAACTATTTTAACAAAGGGATTCGAACAAATGAGAATATGTAATTATGTATTTTTATGGTTTATGAAACAGAAAAAATCTCCACTAATATATGGTAAGTATATGGTCTCTCATTTGTTAAAACAACGGTGACAATCAAAAAAACGATCCTTTGCAGGCGTATATTTTTACACGTTGATATCGAGTTATGGGTTTGGACAAACAACTAGTATCATGAAAATCTACAGGAATGGTGAGTTTAAGATTTGGCAGAAGCTTGGAACCCAATCTTAATTTTTAAACAAGTAATCCTCTCACACACATGCATTCTTAACATTATGAAAACCCCAAGACATGCACAATAACCTCAGGAAATACAGGAGATGTGATACATGAATTTTAAAAGTAAATGAAAATAAATCATGTATGTTTTTGTAATTCAGAACCTGAGAGTAATTATTGAATGTAGGCGGCCACAAGCCGTTGATTTATAGTGAGAAGCCAGTGATTGATGCATTATGCCCTCGTGGTGTGGTATGAAAATATCGATGAACTGATGATCAGCTAAACTCAATCAATTTGTGACAACAAATTATCAATGACCATGAGCCACTATTCGTCAAAAAACAATGCCTAGGCCACGGTAAGCAACAATGCGATTATACAACAGATCAATATTTAGGATACTTACCCGAATAACCCTGAAAAACAATATTAGGAATTATACAAAAATCAATATTGTTCTTATTAGCTGTTTAAAAAACAATCATTCTCTTCTGCAGTCATTTTTTAGAACATTAACATCATCAGTAAGAATGTTCATCGAAAATATATGGCTAAGGGAAGATCTACTACCTGAAAGACAAATAGTAAGTTTCTTTGAATAATATAAAAACAAGTGATCGTATGTTATATTGTTCTTGCAATAATGGATTCTACGATAAAGATAATCGGTGTCTCTCGTTTCTAAATCACAACATGAAATTAAAAATTCCGGAGACAAACAGTGCATTTTACGTCTAATTAAAATTGATTGTTTTTCGAGTATAAAAACACTTAACTCATCAAGATAAATAGCTTTGTATACACCTTTACTTCTAGGCTAAGGTTATTTCAGAAGTTAGTAAAACAACATGTTTCACGTGATTGCCTTATTATCTATGGTTTGCTCCATTTTTTGCACTGATTAATACCAATGGTTGAATGGAGTTCTGCGTCGTTATCATAGAATATCTTTAGTATGCAAATACATTCAATCAACATTTAAAAATATGCTAAAAAGATATATAAAAATATATAATTTGAGAATTCCTGTTTCATAAAAACATACAACTTTGACAAATTGACAAATTGTAGCTAATACAAAAAAAGATAGATAAGTGTCCTGGGAATAATGAAAAAGTTACAATTTAAAAATACTGAACTGTGAGCAATGACCAGATCTATTTTCTCGATGAAAGAACATTTCCTACAGACAGTTCAAACCTTGATCAAAATGTAAATAAAACCTAAAAATTCTGGGACTTTATTGTCATTAGATTACATGAAATATAAGAAAAAATTATGGTATTTCTAACCATTTTTTTGTGGTTTGGTGAAAACCGCTTAGCATTATCGGATTAAACCTAAAATACATTTAGGAATCGACTTTTCTGATTCACCAGTGGACTTTTGAAATCTTTAATTATTCATGAAATCAATTTGTAGGTAAAATTCTAGTAGATTCATAATTATTGGAATGCCATGAATGTTAATAAATTCTAACGTTATTTTCTATGTATATATTTATTCCAAAGAATTCTAGAATGAAATATATCAAAATTACACAACATTCATATCAATCTAGCTAAAAGGTTTAAAACTGTGTTCGGCGGACTCGTGGGGATCTGTGATAAGATTTGTGGATATGTAAAAAGCTTTGTGGGGGTCCGCGTCATAAAATGGTTCAAAACCTCTGATCTAGCGTTTGTTTAAATGTTGATGCATTATATTTTACAATGACAAATAATTGTTAAAAATTACTCAAAACTTAATTATACTAACTATAAAGTTAGAAAAAATCTAAGACTTAAAAAAATGAATTTTATGGAATGATGTTATCAAATACATAAAACATGTTAAAATAGGGAATTTTAAATATTAAATATTTATAAGACTCCCCCAGCCACAAAAACAAATTATGTTATTTGAAAGACATAACTGTTGGATCGTAAGATAAATGAACTGAAGCGTGATAAGAATCTGACAATATTGAGTCTATACAAATGGCGAAAATTAGTTTGTTTGAAGAATTTGTATCATCGAAGTCAATTTTAAAGATTAGAATTGTGAAATTCGACGTGTTCTAAAGATGGAACTCGTGAAAGAATATTTTATCTGTTATAGAAGCCATAACATGTAATATGATTGACTATAAATAAAAAAATTCGATTGATGAAACTTACAATGTTGAATTGGATCAAATATGGAGCTTTTCTTAGCGGCATCCATAAAAGTAGTAAACACTGCAGCCTCGTAATTAAAAACATAACTAATTTCAATAACGACCTTACTAATCCAGATATTGAATATTTTTGTTTTGTAAATCTTTCAGATCTCTGAAACACACGTGCGATTCATGTACATCGATTATACAAGACTTTCCCCACTGTAACATCTTTCGCAAGTTATCGCATCGATTCGTCATAGTGATAAGTCCCCGAATTATTTTTTTAATAAGGTAATATCTTTAGTTTGATTATTCTGAGTTTTGATCTGCAATTATTCACAGATAACTATACTTTTTTTATATTATGGTATTAATTATCGCTCATACGATTATCAACGATTTCTAAACTAATTCGACGGATTTTTGTCATCACCTCCAAGCTAGAGATATCAAGAATATCAGCAGTCTAGATGGCTCATTCATGCAAAAACAGTCCCGTAGCATTTTATCCCGTATCCTAAAATAGAGGCGTGCGATGTTAAAGATCTAGCAGTGACAATCCACAAAAGCTTTATGATAATCAATGTCTGTTATTTCTAGTTTAAGTTAAATCAAAAGAGTTATAAAACATGAGCGTTGCTTGTTTTGTCATATTTTAATTATAGACGCGACGCGCTTGCGCCAATTTTAATTAATTGATTATATCAGTTTATTGTATTTCTGTATTATAGACAACGGATGGCTGTCAGAATGCGCAGATAAACGAATTTATCACTCTGCGGCTCGTTAACCCATGCTGTTTTTATCGTTTCTAAAGTTTTACATTTAAAAATTATATTATTAAAAACTTATGAGGAAAATTTATATTTATTAAAAATCCTTGAGGGGAAGAAAAAAAATCCTGCTAGTATTTTACTAGATATAAAGTCTCTTTACAGCTCGACACTGTAATTTTTGAGATTGCGCAAAAATTTTTGCTTTTTAAAATGTTTAAATTCAAAATATAATATAACAAACAAATAAATTGTTTAACATTGAATTTTTGTAGCTTCAGTACAGTAAGTGGAGTGCCTTTCCATTTGGTATTAAAGGTCAATACAGTCCATTTATGTTACACTCAGCGAGTATCTCAATAGCCTAGAAATCGTAATCAAGCTGGTGGAATTGGCTTTTTTATAAAGTATTTTCCATTTTTAGAATCGATTTTTGATTTAGTTTAGGAATTGACTGGTTGGGGGAAGAAATATTTTGAAATATTTTAATGAAAAATTTTAATTTCATACAAATCACATCTTAGGAAATCGAATATTATCCGTTACTAGATATTTCCTAAAAAAGCTCTATTCGTTATAATTTCGAAATGTTCAACCAAATACTCTTCGAATATCGATGCGTATTAGCATCGGTCCCCTAACTTGAATTTCATCAACTAATAGCACACGCAATTGAATTATATCTTGGTCGTAATACTGGAAACGTCCAGATAGCTGGTACTTGTATTGGTTATAGACCCCGTCGTCTGATCCAACTTATCTAAAATCCAGTTTCGTCGATGTGATTTTATGCCATGTTTGGACCATGTAAAAGAACAATGTAGTATTGTCTAATTACCTCATTACTTGAGGAGACGTTTCCCATGTCCTAAATGGGTGTTATCATCTTTAAGAAATACGAAATTCTAAAATTAGTGGCTTCCATTGATTTGGCTTATTTGTAATCAGTGCCTATCAAAACATATTTGACAGATGTCATGCACTGATTGCTAAAAATATTCTTCAAGCATGTTGCATTACAGTCATTATTGTTAGATAGTAACCATGTTTCAATGATTCAGACATTTTATCATCTCTATTTTCCGTTCTTTCTCATAAGTGTTGTAAATTCCTTTTGCTTTTTCAACTTTATTGTTCAAACAGACTTGAAAACAACCATGACGTGCCATTTTTTTGAGATGTAATATGTTTATGATTTCATTATAATTTATCTCGCTCCTCACTGTGACTCTTTAATAGATCAAAAAATTATTTCTTCTGTTGTTTTATATTTGAATTTGCATTCATTTGATTTTCTTTGAAAACAAACAGTAAAAACCGCATCCCCGCCGTAATGAAAATTCGCTGATCAGCGCTGTAAATGATTAAAAATAGATGTTTTCTGCAATCAAAGTTTTTTTTATTTCTTTACTTAAAACCAGGAACAAGCTGTGCTAGTGAAACATTTTTTTTGTGAGATACATCGTGTTTTTCATACCGATAAAAGGGAATTCGACAAACAGTGATGATATCATTCGTGGTTGAAATCTAGCACAGATGAATATTATGAAACATATAAATGCGCAGGAAATTGTGATAGCATGATGATAAATGGTAAGTTGATATTTGGATATCTGAATGTCACAAACATGACAAAGGGTCCCTAAAACTATCAAATATGGATTACTTCATTTTTGCAAGGACATGTTACATATTTATAATCTTGCAGAAATCTACACATGGACTGGTAATATAGGTTGATGCTTTCGCCTTTTATTAAAAAATAGTAAATGTATAAGAAAGTATTCTTTAGGAATCAGTAAGCCGTTGTGTTGATTTCAAATAAATACTTTGGATATGTATCAAAATATGTAGAGTTTGATATTCTATCAAGATCAAATAACAAGAAAAATGAAGAGAGTTTTAAAGTTAGTTCCGAAGTATGATTCTTCTTAAACCG
>JWZT01000752.1:155179-177025 GCA_000827895.1 Thelohanellus kitauei
GTTTAAATGCATCAAAACCCATGAATTTAACTCAAAAAACACTGGAAATTTAGATTTCATTTCATTTTTCCCAGTATAATCGTTTCAATTTGCTTGTACACATGAATATGTTCAGATTTATGTACTTTCACTCTCAAATGAACAATTGAATTGTATTTTGTCTAAAATCTTAACCATGGCAATGAATATTCGATTTGATATCAAGAAAAAACATTTTTAAGATACTCAGCAATTTCTTAATTTTTTAAATGCTAAGGCTAATATTTGTTTTTAATTTCATCTTTTATTAAGCGCATGGCAAGTGAGATGAAAATGAAAATCTGAAATTGTACCCATAGTCTGAATTGAAGGAAAATTATTTTGACTGAAAATAGGCAGGGTTGAAAAAAGACAGCGTTAATTGAATTAACTTTTCAACGGATCAGATTTTGCCTCTATATTATCTCACTGAAGATAAGTTGAAATAGTTATGATAAAATACATGCGCAATGGTTGTTAAAACGATAAAAAAATCGGCCAGTTTTCAATTCTAGGGAATAGTCATTTCAAACGGATGTTCAATGTACTGAAATATATAATCAATGTATGCTGGTTTAAGAGAATTTTGTTCTCTAAAACCTTCAGCAATTTATTTTTGACATTGATTTTTTGTATAATTGCGTTTGAAAACGAATATTTTTAGGATTGTAAGACAATATCATACCATTTATAATCTTCAGGAGTGCAGACGCATGACTCAGAATCAATTTTCGGAAGAGTTTTGAATTCGCCTCGACAGATTTTATCGGGATATTTCAGGTACGTTATTCCTCGTACTCCATGAAAACAAGATTTCGTTCTGTCATACCCAGGAGTGAAGTGAATGTAATCGTAATCCTCGCACCTCTTTACTTTGATTAATTTAATAATTTACCAAAGATTTCATCGAAATCCGCAACAGCCAAAAATACATCGTTTGACTTTTCGCTGATCAAAACTGTCAAAAATTTGTATTTTGCTGCATCTCTTCCTTTCATCAAATATTGTGTTTGATACGTGCCTTGTTGGAAATCTAATTCAGTCCATTCACTTCCCAGGTCAAAGCTGAAACTAAATTAACAACGATAAAGACTGTAACTTTCCATTATACCCGATCATTACTTCCCCCTCATTCAGGATTATCATATTTTTAAATTCAATAATGGTCTGAATTTATTTTAGATCTACGTCTGTCCATGTGTACCCTCCGTCGATAGAAATCATATATTTAGGGGATTGTTCAACACCATTTTCAATAAAAACACCTAAATATAAAATATCGAAATACATAAACCCGCCATTAGCAGAGGGTAATCTTTTGCAAATTGGAATGAGGTAAAAAGTGAGTTTTCTTTTGGTGGAATATATATTTGGCAGGTAGGCTATATCTTAAAATACCAAATACCCATTCACACGATTTGGAGTTGTTACCAGGGAGTAGTGGTAGAAATGTATTCCCATAATTGTATGATACAAACGTAGATTTATGCGACCTTCCATCATGTCTCCTTGTGACTTTTGTGACATATATAATTCCAAATAATTGATCAATCATTCCAAGATAATATTCTATTCCTAACGTACGAAATGAGAAAGCAAGATCATCAGTATCTTCACCTAATAGATGATCTGAAATTTGCGAGAATTTGAAATTGTGGGTTTCCGCAAACCATATGGTCCAGTATTCTTTTCGTAATTCCTTCAGGGTAACAACGATGATTTTGTCATGAATTTTAACATCCTTGATCTCATTAATCTATATTAACGTTCATAATACCTTCGTGTCTCCGAATATGCCATCTACATGTTGTTTTTCAATCTTAAATGTCAATTTGACCACATTATTAGTCTATTATAAATGTGAAAAACCTTGAGAAATACCCAGAAAATGTCATTTTCATAACCATAATCTTGGATATCATCATAAATCATCTCTTTGACTCGCTTGTCTGTTGAGAAAAATCTCAACTTTTTGACATTAGATTCAGTTTCTTGTAATAAACAGTTATTACCTATAAAATAAAGGCCCTTTTTCGTCCTTTATTAATTAATGTTTTACCATATTGGTTTAGAGGCCAATATCCCTATCCTCTCATGTTCTAGAGTGTTTATTTGTAGTATGTATAACTGATATCACTTAAAATGTACATTTTTATCGTTTGAGGATAAAGCAACAAAGTTCAGATCATGTTCATTTATATGTACACCTGTTACACCAGGTATATTATGAAAACCGTTTTTTGTTCTGTGTGAAATCTTGACCATATTCCATGTAACCCTCCACTCGTAGTAATCAGGAGTCCGCCAAAACAAAACATTTTGTCAACTTTGAAATTGAAATCTAAACGATCGTGTGTTATCAATATCAAGGTCTCTGTAGCCAGATCTATCACATACAGAGCATGATCTGATTTCACATCGCACGTATAAACATATGCCAAATTGTTCTGAGGATCGGCGCACGACTTAAAAATACTATGATTATGACTTTTTTTTAATTTGTGCTAAAGTTCGAAAAACACATACTAGGTTAAAATTGATGTTTTTATAGTTAAATTTTTGTTTTGCGATGGTGCGGTCCACATATTGATCTTCATTTTGGATAACAGGGGCAGATCCATTAGAAAGAGAATGACCCCAAGAGACTATTAGAATAAATATGAATCTTTGTAACATTTGACCAATGTTTTTCAAATAAGTAAGTAACTAACGTATTTATAATCAACAAAAAATCTAATTAAACAACACATGAAATCATACGATTAGAAAGGGTTTCAATGTATCAACATGTCTTAAAATCAATTATGATTTTAAAATAATTATAATAAATATGATTAATGACTTATTAAGAATGTCGATATGGCTATCCTAACACATAAACGTGTAACTACATACCCTAAGTAACGTTTCACTATCTTGCGGTTTATCAAATCACTCAAACATTCAACAGTACATTGTTTATCAAGATCGTGCACGCTCTAAATAGAATATTATTGTTTATATCACTAATTTAAACCAACGAATACTTATCACTTTTTGGCACTCATATTTTAAGTTAAAAGAATCACAAACCAAATCTTTGAATGTCTCTATAAGATTAAAGACAATTTAACGCTATGAAAAAAACAGTAAATCATTTGTGTAAAATACACTGTACACAATCACGAAATATGTAACCGGTATAATCTACCTAATAAATGCTCATTTTATCATTTCCGTAATTTGATTTCGATGATAATCTTTTAACAACTAATAACACTACAAGATCAAAATTAACAAATTATATTGTGCTAATACCTGACCCAGTTTCTGGATAAATAATAGGAAACTAACAATAGATTGTTGGTATGTTTACAAAGGATGACATCAATTTACTGTCCGTGAATCATGAATATATATCTAAGAAACCAATCAAAATAACACCCAAATAATTGAACTACATTACGGTAATCTTCAGTTGATGAAGCGATCAACTGTTTGGTTCTCACAAAATGTTTGTGTCTACAATTATAAAGATACTCTTGTCAAACTATTTTATCGTGACGATTAACCGAATTATATACACCATTTCACTTTCTAGATGTCTGACTTTCCCATGATGTCATTCAAAGGATCCATCTATGCCATTTGTTCAAAAAGGTTATTACAAATTTATTTAAGATTCTGCCTTTGAGGATCTTGAGAAAATTAGGTTAGATTAACGATTCGAATGCGCGCAGTCGTTTTTTTAGATTAGATTTTGCCTTAAATCAGGATTACATCCAAAATGTTTTGTTTAATTTCTGTATTAAAACCACTATCAGAACCTTTGAATGTCGAATTCTGAAAACGGACATCTTGAAATAAAACTGGTGTCGGTTAAGAAATTATTCATAGTTTCAATATTCTTATATTCCCTGGCAGTCACCACATTGTTTGAATAATTTGATTTGCAATACATAAACTCATTTTCAGAATTTAAATTTTTTAACCTTTTAAAATTCTGAGTTTTAATTATATTAAAGTAGTGAATAAAATTCAACCCCCACTTCGCATTTTTTTAATAATTGACCCGTGTCGCTTTTACTTATAACACAGTTTATGATTAAAAATCAGTTGTAGTCTGGATACCAAGTTTTCAAATATATATCGCGTACGTTTCATCTATTCATAGATATATCATTTAATTTTTATCATGTGTTTATAAACGCCTTTTATGAGATAATACTTTTTTTATTAGATTTAAACCAAATTAGTACTTTTTTAAATTATTAAATCGAATAGAATCGCCGTGATTTAGTGCACATTGTTTCCTTGATTTGAAACATATATGCAAGACCATGTCTTTTAAATAATGTGATGCATGATAAACAATTTAATATACACCATTTCCCTTCCGAGTTTATGATATTGACTTTGAAAAGTTCTGATTTTATTATTTTAAAAGTCAATAAAAATCTATAGATACAATCGCCAGCGTCTTGAAAATATGCTATTTGATTATCGAATCTAATATGAGCAGACGTTTACTGAAATTTGCCTGAATCTAACAGCAACAATCACTCTGATATTGATCGTTCTCTTAAAATAACAAAAACACAAAAAGAACTGATGAATGTTCACATCATAAATTTGGAATATGAAATTGTATACGATTTATCATTCAGTGTTCATTAATTATGCTTTTTTTGATTTTTACACTTTCCAGATTTTTTTTCATTTAACAACCTTAGGATTCGATTTTCTAAAATATATTCAGATTCAGCCACAATATTGGCACTAATCAAATTAAACATGCAGATGCAACTAATACATATGACAAAACAGGAATATTTATATGGTATTCCCAATCGATATTTCTTATATACATAAACTAGACGTTTAATAAATAAACTAATAAGGTTATTTAGAGTATTTATGTCCTTGAAACATCTTAAAATTTTCCAGACATACATTTAACTGCTTATTGTTTCTCAATGACGTTTCTCTTTATTCCACCTGTAAATTTAACAAATTTTTGAGTATTTAATATTTTGTATCATTTTAGAGACGAAAACATAAAATGTTTCTCCGATATGATTTTATTACTCTATGTAAAAAAAGTTTTTAATTCATCCAATCATGTCTTTTGTTGAAATAAATTTCTGTTTAGAGAGATATACATAATTTTTCCAAGCAAGTCTATATAAAACACGAATTTTCAAAAAAGTGTTCTGAAATCGTTAAAAAGTATGCTTTATCAAAATATTATAATGACGTAAAAACTTCAGAAACTGAAATATGAAAATAGAAAAAGAAAATTAATTATAGTATGCATATTTCTTCGATGCTTCCTCGGAGTCAAAATATTTAACATAAATAATTACATAAACCATAAGATTCACACGTAATTGAATAGTCACTCACTTAAAGAAATTTAATTGTGACCTCAGAATAAAACCTTTTCTTTTATTTTAACGCAATACTTGAAAACATTATCTTTTAAAACCGTTGTTGTTAAAATTGATAATTTGAAGTACTGTCAACGGAAGTTACATTGGTACAATTGGGGTTAAAAATAATTAATCAAGAAATACGTTGGCGATTTGATGAATCAACGAAAATCAGTAATAATAGACAATATCGATTCCCTTGAATATTTAAAATATTTTCTCTTAAAAAGTATTATCAATTTTTTAAGTGATGCGTTTTGTCAATAAACAAGAAAAATCATTACTATAAATTTTCAGCTGTGTATTTTAGAAAAATACATTGTCAAAGAATTTTTTGATCATAGATATTGTATAAAATACCCTTCTTAACTTTAGAAACGATGCAACCATATTACAAAGTCTTAAGGTGCCGATTTCAAAAAACTAAATTATAGGGTTTCGTGATCGCATCAGTTGCAAGCAATAAACCTCAAAGACAACTCCTCTATAATCTAAGAAAGCGCATGTAAATGGAAAACGCGAGTTACATCTCCTAAACTACCTTTTATTACGTTTATGCCTTTTGCTTTGTCAATTCCATCATATGGTGTTGAAAGTACGTTTTTTACTCTATCTATCCTCTTGAGATGTGAATTCCACATTTCCTCAATGTACTCGATATAGGTATATGGTTCATCTATGAAAACCGCACCCGTCTCTACAATTTTTGACCAAGAGGCTTTCTAAAGATATATTTTGTTTTATATCATCAGGTATCCATGTCGTTTCGCATTTGTTTTTTTTCTATTTATGCTGATCCGCGTGCTTACTTCGGGCCCATACTTGGCTACGAACTTCATATGTAAGTTCTGATGTTTTTTTTAGTATTAAACAAGGATTAAACCAGGAGAGTTTTTATTCTTGGTCGAAACATCATCATGTGGTTAATATTCTGGGTATTTGCATCATTTGTGGTGGAAACGCTTTTGGTCAAATGCTGAATTATGTCGCCTATTTTCAACACTGGGTATATAACTTTCAATCAGCAGTCGCAGTTTATCACTAACTATCATTTCTTTTAGCGATTTTGGCGTTGACTTATGGATTTTATTTCTTTAACAGAATAGAGCCATGTATGACAGCGTTTATCAACCTTTGTTGGGCTGCGACCCCTTTAATCCCACTGATCCGTTTTACAAAACCCTCAAACCCCTCCCCATTTAAAAAATTTATATGGCAGCCATAATTAACTGTAAGTTTATAAATTTACAAATTGTAAACATAGTATATATTATTGATACACAGGATAAAAATTAAAATTTCAGAAACCGAACATAACACCAGTTTTATGTGTTTTTTAAAGAAACGATATGGAATTATTATTGTTAAAGATATTTTTCTGCCTATGATTTAAAAAAAACAATATTTATCAATTGCATTATTTGATTTTCAATTTAGCCTAATCAAAATATTAATGCTGTATATCTATGCACAGTTTAATATCCTTAGCTGAACAGGAACAATAAAGTAAACTAAATGAATAAGATTTTATTTTTACAATATGTTCTAGAAAGTCAACGTCACTGCAAAGATTCATCATGTCGTTCTTTCACAAGATCTAGAATTTTTGGGATTGTTTGAGAAATATCACAACGAACGTCATCTTCAGCGTAAAGTCTAATTCTATATTTAGACTTGATAAGCAAAAGGCTGGTAAACCCAGTTTTATAAAGGTATGTGGGTAAAAATGGTAGAAGAAGACTAAAAAAAGGCTCCTATACAACTGAATAGGACTTCAAAACGTTATCCAGAATTGTGAAATTGACATCGAGGAGAAATCGGTTTTGGTAACATTGCAATTAAAAAGTTGAATATACTCTTCCTATGATATCTTGTGGAACATCTACAACTTTGAATGTAAATGGACTTCTTGCAGGTACAAAATGACTATGAGATGGATTTTCAATAAAATAATTATATCTAGTCATCATGCTTGTTGAAATTGTTATTCCAGCATAATATCAATTATATTTATTTGATCAGGTTCAACTTCATTTTTCTCATAGAACCTAGATATGTTTGACAATAAATTAATTTTATGTTAGCCCAATTTAGTTTGCCAAAGCTGAATTTTCATTCTGAAATAGTAAATCTATTTTGGATAAGTCGATATAAGTTTCACTTGGTCCTTGTAGTGATAAATGTATGTCATTCAATATGGCAAATATAACCAGAGAAGCTATTTTGTGCACATCACATTCTTAACTATCCAGTGATTCTAACTGTCATTGTTGTTTTGATTAAAAAATAGTTTTAGTTCTTGAAGAAGATAAATAACACGTTTTAGAACTTTTTTTCTTAACAAAAAATCTGAATTCTGGCGAAAAAACAAATCATTGTTGGATACATTAAACTTGTTACAAATTTTTGTAAAAAGTCGACTATTTAAAGAATTTGATTTAAAAAAATTAATCACCTGTATCATTAAGTTTTGTAATCCATGTCGCCATATTATCGTTGCTGATATTTGTCGATGAATCATACTGTAGTTTCCAATTGTTTCGTGGATTCATTCTGTACCATACATTGAAATCCAGACGATACCATAGCATATTTAAGGCACCATCTGTGCACACACCATAAATATTTTCCCACAAGATTTTATGAATTTCTAGAAATGAATAAACTTTTATATATATATATCACATGACGTGGTAGTTGTTTCAAGCCTTTCGCAGAAGAGAAACTCGTCGTAAAAACACTATGATGTATATACCTAGCATACATGAATAATTGCGATCCATTTATAAAGTCTGTGGATTCATCAATCTGAAGGCTAAATATTGGAAGTGTTTAGGATTTCATTTCCTGAATCATTTGATAGAGAATATCTGCAGATATGTCGTCTATTCTCCTGTGTACTATATCGAGGGTTATGGGCATGCCGTTAAACTTATTTACATATTCCTCTTCAATCTTGACTCCGATAATATGTTTGTAGGTTGGCAATAGTAACTCATCAGCTATTGTGTGAGGGTTCATAGCTCTTGCGATTCTGATCGACACCAAATAAGATCCAACAACTGTAGCAATGTTTGGATTATTTCAATCTCCCTAAACGTCAAGCTCGATTTTGCAGATTCCATTCGCTTTATATCTAAAATAATTTTGGTCATTGTTCAAAAATTTCAGATGCATGTCCGAATGGTTTTGAAGTTTGCTCGGCTCCATAGATTCAGTTGATCGAACTTTTACCTGAAAAATGCATTTGGTTTTTTCTATTCTATATGTTACTTCTGAAGTAATCTGAGACGTAAATAATCTTCATTATAATTTTCGTTTCTTCACATTATTTTAATTTTATTCCTTTCTATGTACTAATACCTGGTGTATTTGTGATGCTGCATTTACGTGAACCTGGGCTTCTCCAACCCGTTTAGGATGTAGAATTAGAAATTAACATATTTATGCTGAAACAATTAAAATGTTAGAAAAAAATGATATGGTTAGCTACGATATCTTTATTTCAAATGCAATATAAGAAGAACTATTTTAAAAATCAGCAGACAAAATACGTTTAATTATCAATTTTATGCGTTTGAATAAAAAATTACGTCACATTTTCAGAATTCTTTGGCGATCCTCTCCCCCACATTTCCATTCGATGCCCAGGTTGAGAATCTCTGTCATAGACAGAACGGAGTAGGGCTGCCAATATTTGATCTACATTTGTATTAACTGCGAATTCATTTTTCGCTGCATCGCTAAAAATGAGTTCAATAAATTATTATTATGGCGTGTCAGGAGCATCTTAAACTAAGAGTAAGAATGGACTCATTTCTGATGCAAACAGATGCCAACAAACTTCGAAAAATATGGCGAAATTTCCTCTTTATACATATGAAAATCGAATTTTAAATCAATGATCATTTATTTTCGTGCTTCAGTTTTAAAATCAATTTTCCTCATAGAACCGTATTAAGAATACTATCAGTTAAATTTTATATCCGTTAGAAAATGGTTAACAAAGCTGAATATAATATTCAAAGATCTAATTTTTTTCAAATATACCTAGACATTTAAAACTTGATCGTTAAAGTAATAAACTCATGTAATTCATTATGATAAATGTATAAAACATATAGCCTATTTTCTGTTCTTAACTCTCATCACTTTAAATAATATTTATGTCATTAAATTCCCATTAAAAAAGTTTTTTATTCCTCATGAAGATCAAAAACACATTTAGAACGGTTTTGCTGAACAATTATCTCCCATGCGTATAAAAAATCCGAGCATTGTGGCAACATTTAAATCATTAAAAGTGTTTTTACAACAGTGAACACTTTATAGAATGCGAAGTCACAGAATAAATGACATTTACAATTATGTCTTCTAATCTATTTTTCTGTATCTTCGTAGATAATATTTTGATCAATCATACATTCAGTTCAAATGAATTTGAGTGAATAGTTCTTATCCAAAATTTTGAAACATTGCCTTACATTAAAGCATAATATGAGCCCACTCTGTACAGGCACCAATAATATTTTAGAAAAGACATTTTATAACTTTCTTAAATGAGCTCATTTTCAAAAAATAAATTATGTGCCAAAGTTGTTGTTCATGAGGTTTCGAAAAGTGAATCTTGTATTTAAAATCACTACCATATATATAAACGTCACAAAAACCAATAGTTGTGAATAATTTGAAAAATCCTTCGATTCATCAAGCATAACACTAAATATATGAAGCGGAGTATACAAAATTTATTATATTATATTATTAAGAATCTTGGTGGATATTAAAGTATTCTCCTGTGCCCAGTGTCATATAATGTGCAAATTTCAGCGTAAGTTTTGGATCCCATGATGTTCTAATAATGTTTAGAACAATATCTTTGATTCTGTGGAACATAAAAGAACATAAGCTACTATGTGAAATATCAAAGTTCTTGCGATTATTAAGGTATCAAAATAGGATATTTAACCAAAAATTGCCAAGGTCTATTTTTAAGGCTACAAAATCAAGAATGGCATTCATGGCACCACTTGTTTTCAATCTAAAATACTTTATGTCTTTTTCTAACACGTTTAAGCTATCTTCCAAACTACGCTTCGATTTGCTCGGATTCATAGATTTACATGAAAAGAATTATATATGTTATGGTTTCTTTGTTTAAAATTTTACTATTAATGTGAATCGGTAGCTTAAATAATCATCACTAATATTTCCTATTTTTAACTATCTTTACTTTGAGATACTTTACAGGTGTTTTTCATGATACATTGACTAATATAATAACTTAAGCATAGTCAACCGAAAACGTTCGAGATGTTATAACAGTCAAAACATTTCCATTTGTAAATATTATTTTAAATAATATGAAACACAAAACGATTGAATATTACGAATTGGAAATCACATTCTTATTTTAATAAATATTACTAAACGAATAAATATTGTGATAAAAACTTAAAGCAGTGATAATTTTTTGATCTTAAATGATAAACGATACACCGCTGTACATACTTGACATGCAGTTGTTTTGACAGTTAAAAAAAATTATACTGACTCAATTAAAATCATTGAAATAATTATTATTTTGGAGGCAAAAAATTCCATCAAAACACAATATGAAATATACTTTTTAACAATCAACAGAAACAATTTATTCAATGAGAATTTTTATAGGGTTAAATAGAAACAAATTAAATTTTCTATTATCAATGCCCCCATCCCAAAATTGTCATTCGATTATGAGATGGAGAACTGCAGGTTATGGTGATTGATTTGAAGTAAATACAAAACTTAATTTCGCAAAAAATAGTCAGTGACCCTCTTTCTTAAAACACGAAACAAAATCACGAATCCATCGATAGCTGATAGGTTTTGATCACATTCATTTTGAGTGACGTATGTTTAAGTTAAAATATAAAAGATTAAAAATAAAATGTGCTCCCCAGGTATGAAGATAGTTTACATAATTATGACATATCTAAGTTTTGGGATAAATTGACGAAGCATGTTCCATAAATATTTAGTTGTTTTTTATGTATATTTTTAATATATTCTTAAAACAATAAAAGTTGGTTCAAATCAAAAATTACTTGCATATTTTGGATTAACATTTGCTAAGTCAGCATTCATTTTTGCGGTAAATTTTGCAATTGTAAAAACCGTGAAAATACACAACTAAAAATATGGAACTGATGTCATAAGTAGACAAATCTATTCTAAAACGAACAGGCAGACAGGTATCTAAGTAAAAATTCATATTGAGTAGTAAACATGACGACATTAAAAAATATTGACCTACGGTACAAACTCAAATAACGAAAGGACTAGTAGTGAAGAATAAAAGAGGGATAATGTAAAGCTTTTTAAAATTGTTTTGGATATGAACAAATTTAATCGCATAAGAGGAAGACACCTCAAATGTTATAGTATTTTATTAAATGATTAAAAAAGCCAAAAATTTTTAGAATGAACGTAGTTGGATAAACGCATAAAATTGATTTCAAAAAATGAGGTATTCAAAGGATATTAATTTTTTATTAATTCTGTACCCTCTTCATTATTGTTTTGTTTGCAATCATTTTCAATATTTGCAACAAAACTTAATATGAATATACACTCCATATGTCTTGAGGTATGGTAAATTAGCTATATATTACCAGAGTTGGCATATAAACTCTTTATTATCTGGAAACCGTGAGTAGTTTATGTTTCGTGGAAACATTTACAAAGTTCTTGGAAGGGATGTTTTGTAACTAGAAAACACCGATACAGGCACCAAGGCTGTGAAGCTTGGAATATAAAAAGATGTGTAAATACAAATTTCTATTATTCTTCTATTTATAAATTAATGATTCACATAAGTCTAATTATTAACAACCAAACATAAACAGTATTGATGACAAAAATATTTTTAACAATCTATCATAGGTTAACTTATAATTTTATATCTAGCAAGCCGCCAAATATTCACTTTGAAGAATGTAAGAGATAAATATTTTAGGTTATGTCGTGGTATTGAATCGAATTATCGATCGTCGTAGAGATTAAACATCTAAATAAGGAAGAAAAATTTTGTGCAACATATGCCAATTACTTGCTAACAAAATATTTTGTTTTATATTTAATAAAAAGACTACATTGAAAAGTTAGAATTACACAATGTTATTAGACCTGCCTTTGGGTCCGTTTTAACATGAATAACGTCCACTTAAATTGATAACATAACGAAATAGTATCTAAATATTTAAACAATTCGACAAGACGAAAAATATGCAAAACATCAATAACTGATTCTGTATTGAGAAAAAAAAAAGAATTGACTACAATCAATCGCCAAATATACAGTAGTGTCGATATACGATAGTCTCTATATCATCTATCAATAAAATCAAAACAATTTGATATAAACGATGGTTTTTGAATTGGAAACGGTTATAAATATCTGCCCATGCGATCTTCAAGATATTGGATACGTAGGTTTGATATATTTAATGTTATTCCCATTATAATATTATTCTTCAATTTTAGTATGTGTTATGCAAACATTGCCGATTGATAGATGGAAGGTAAATTAAATGAAAATAAATACGCGAGGTGGATTAGTAAATGATTTAGCAGGTTGAGTGTTACAATATTAAAAAAAGATCTAGCCAAAATCTATCTGTAAATATGAACCTAGATACTATATATGGTGATATTTATTGCGAAAAACGGAATTTTTATTTGTACGATATACATCCATTATGGATTGATATTCCTGTACATTTTCATGTTGTTTGTTTAACATAGGTCAGAAAAATATTCCTAGAAACAACGTATAACAAATACTATAAATAAGAATATTTTGAGGGGAACAATATAGACACAAACCCACGTAACACGATAGATAATTATAGACTACTAATCATCGTGTCAACTTTGTGAAATCAAATATTAAATACTTCTTCTTGAAAAAAATTCGGTGTGAATTATGGATTCCATGAACCAGGATGTTAGGTTTTGAATATTTTTTAGCATCGATTATCGCGGACTCTTCAATAAATTGTAATTATTAAATCCATAGGATATAGGTCGAGACCGATATTGATTATTACAAAAATGTTAATATCAACCTGTAATCAATAAAATGTTGATAAATGCATCTATCTGATATCTAGAAATGCCAATTAAATCACTACTGTCTACTGGATTGTTCTTATTCTCAAGAAATCTAATTTATTTGTAATTAATAACCTCTATTTACATTCTACTAATGTGCGTTAAGACAAGACGACCTTAAAATCGTAAAACTTAACTTTAGATTGATCGCAGTTACATGACTCTTTAATTGCTTTGAAGAAAGCACAAGTGACCGTGGCCATCAATGTACGAATCTACATTTTGATATCTGTGGCCGGTATTCAGATTAAGAAAGAATATCATCGGCATAGATATTCTATCCGACATTTTTCACATTGATAATTGTACTAAAATTTGTAATCGAAACTTCTGCACCCCACCATCAAACAAAAAGTTTGACGTTGATATCTAATTAGTGCGTCTCAACTAGTTAAATCGTGTAGTAAAACTTATTTCGTTAATTATCGTGATTTAATGTATTTTCACATTAAAGTAATTGAGACGAGATAGCCTATTGAACTTTTCAATATTTGACGAGTCGAATAAGCCTAAATTAAATCTGGCGATACACAGGCATCATCATTGTATTTATTGTGAATTTAAGCATCGTAACCAATCGTTGCCAAGATTATTTCAATTTTCTACTCTTATTCATGTGTACATTATGTCAAGCAAAATTTCATCCACACTTCTCTACCGTTTTTAAATCCGATAAATAATTATCCATATTTGTAATTTAGCGCATGACAAATTTTACAAGATAATGCATATAAATACGAGTCAGACATCGATACGCATTCTAACTGTTCTCAAGCATATAAATGGTTTTAAACGAGCAGACACGTACTTCTTTTAACACTTACTTACTTCTGATGGCTTGAACCCATTTATTCATGATATTGGCTAATGGAAAACTACTTTACAATTCATTGGAGAATCAAGGTGTGAACTAATAATAATTTCTACGCACACTCCCGTATATATCTTCACAGATGATTTTATTCTGATTTTCTCTCGAGTAAAAAAACGATTACCGAAGATTGTTGCGTCAGAATATCCGATAAATGATCTTTGTCTTGGATTATGACTGCGTGATCTACGTATTAGAAATTAATCGAAATTCTACAGATTAAACCGTTTTAAGCTTTTATTCACACCTTTTATAAATATATAGTTCATACTCTATTTTCAATAAGTGAAGAATTTGATGGTCGTGTATGTGTCGTTCAAAACGAGCGCTCATGATTCTTAATACAAGGGCTTGGAATCTAACCATCTTACAATAATGGAATTTCGTGTCATAGTTTCATTAAAACTGAAATGGTACGAGAATAGCACACAAATTAAGTCACATACTCTGGCAAGGCTGCTATGTTAAAAAACGGATAACAACTTCATAAATTCTCAAACACTGTAAAGTATTTATCTTGGCTTGTGATAATAAAAGAAATTTATTCCATCCCTTATCAATGGTTCACAGGTATTTTTAATTCTGAAGCTGATGTAACCGAACCGCGCATATTTCTTCATTTTATTTTCCAAAAGAGTAATGAATGATTCACTCAAAGAAAAAGATTTCCATCATCAAAACACGAAATGATATGTTTACAGAAAAAAACATAAGAATTTATGAAAAAGGTAATAATTTGCGTTACTCGCATTTACAAGCATTATCTAATTTGCGTAGACCTCATTTTTTCCCATCATGTCCCATGGCGTTCGAACTTCTGTTCTCCCTAAAACCCCTGTATACGCTTTTTACTCAGCCAGATGAAGCAGAAACATAGAAAATAGAGTTTAACAATTTACGTGAGACGTATCTGTTTCTTGAGATAAGATCATATACCTATGCCTTTTATCACGATGAAGTTATGACCTCGATTTCAAGACTTGTTGAATCATGCATGCCATTTTGAAGAGATCGCAAACGAATGGAATAGCTTCACGGGATTGGTATCTTGGTTAAATTCTCTCGCTTATTATCAATTCATCGAGACTATTGTTATTTTCATCTGATTGTCGATCAGTGTACCCTCATAGAAACATAAACAAGAGGTATATTATGACTTCACTCTACGCTTTTTGAACACAGAAGTTTGTGATTGAAACAAATAAAAAACAGATAAAGTTCAATCGAAAATGCTAGAAACAAGCCATTTCTCGTAAAAGATGATTCAATAAACTTTTTTATTGGAGAATACAGACATATTTGAATGGACCAATTTGGCTAGATATTTCCCTTACTACAACGCGTAGTCGAATATGAATGTCCTCAGAATGATAGAATTACCCAAGCTATTTTTCAATGTGCCGTCATCAAGTATGAACGGATCAAACTTCTGTATCGAGATGCGCTCGTCCTCTCATCATGAGCTATCATTTAAAAAAGCACAATGAGAATTTCTCATAAACGTATAGTACTCGAAACTTTCTTGATTTTGTATGATGATTCGTTGAAAACATTTATCTTTACTGTGTATATTGATGATATATTTTTGTCTATCTGAATGAATTTATTACAGTGGCCTTTGATTATACAAATAAAAATCTCTAATTGGCGTTAAAGAAAACTTTCTTTATTATGTCTGAATAAGTGACACTCATATTCGTGATATTAATTTCATTTAGTTTGTATTCACATCTTAATAAGACTTCCAAGCGTTTAAATAACGAGCTTTTTTGAAAATAGAATATTCTAACTTCAACAGTCCTTTATTGCATTTATTATAATATTTTATGTCTTGCGCATCTTGCTGCGTTAATCTTTAGATGTTCATCTAAGGTAATTCACTTATGATAATTATCGATATTGAATCAGAGAAAATTTATGTAAATGTGTTTTTATGATTTCTATCGAAACAGTTACTGTTATTATTGATTCATGTTTATTTTAAAACCATCTGTGCGATACCGACCGAACTAACATATTGATTTCAATTATTTTTAATAAACCCTGTTAAAATTGAAAATTGACCAGAGGCCAAATAACTCGCCGTCATATATTATCAAACCCCCTATTGTTTATTCGTGAATTGAATCATCTTAATTTTAGTTCATTTAATCAAAATCATGTTTGAGAAGATTCTTCTGTTGTTCGAAGTTGCCCCCTTAGTTTTTAAAAAGTTAATTCTTATATAAATCTGCCTCAGTCTGAGTCAAATATAATTTATAGCTTAATTGACACGAATTACGATTTAAGACTCTGTAAGACGGCATGCTGAATTCTATTCATGATTTATATATCTATTTATAATAAAAAGTATTTATTGGGTTGTGGATTTTAAACTACGCAGAATGGAATATCGGGTATTTTTTAAACCAAAAACGAAGTCAGATAATATATACGTTGAGTGAGTCGTGATGAATAATACATATTTATGGTTCTTGAAAACCACTCAGCTTCGTAAATAAATTTTCTTATTGATATTTAGAGAAGATAATTTTGGTAATTTATGTTGACAAAAAACAACTTTTTCTTCCCAATTCAGCTACCATGAAATCGATTTAATTTCTCTTTTTTAATATTACCTGGCGTATATTTTTTCACACGATCATTTATATTTGGAAAGATTTTTACCTCCTAGGATATCAATATATCCAGCCAAAATGTACATTAATTGATAGATTTACTAAATATTTTTGATATATCGAACCAATTTTTTCATAATAACTACAACTACATTTGTTTTAAGCATTTTACACATCTATGATTCTACTTTCAATAAATAATACATACCTACGAATGCAAAACCATAAAATCGATAAAATGATTTGAGATATAATTTCTCCATGTTGAATGATTCAGAATAAACATCTTACATGGTTTTCTTCTTAACAATGGTCGAACTCTTCATGAGTAAAATGAAATTATGATTTAATTTACTAGCTCCTGTCTATTAAAAATTTGGACCAATAATGTATATATTGTTAAACGTTTGATAAGATTTGTATTTAGCATTTTTTTCAATTTTCTTAGGTGTAGAAGTCACAAAGCATATGATGCTTTATCAAGTTCAGAAAATGATTGAAGAAACGTATTCAAACTACGTCGATAAACAGCGTGAGCTACTCACTTTTCCAGTTTGCAGAAAAGAACTTGTGCGATGCAATTTTGATAATGAAATATATTATTTATATGACATTTTGTAATTAATTTGATTTCGATTTTTTTTTGATATCCATTTCGTCGGTAAGTTAAATTTTATATCATATATTTGAGTCAATAACGGTTTGCCGTGAATGACATTACTATTGTTTGTTTTTTGCATATTCTTAGGCTATACTCATTGGCGCGGCATACAAAATATTATTTAAATAACACTAAACGTTAAATAATTATAGTAAATATGTAATTGAATTAAAAACGCAGTTATTATTTACTGTTGATAAGAAAATTTTGAAATCTGTTTAATTTGTGTTCAACTCATCGATAATGCCAATGAGTTTTGAGACGAATATTGCAATTTACATAATTTTAACAGAACACTAGCCATATAAATAGTTTTTAACACAATGAAACACGTTTTTTCCTTTTATTGTGCTGTATGACATAAAAAATCAAATAATATAGAATGAAATATAACTCATTGAAGTAGCCTCTATGAAAAAACAGACCCAGTTTTCAGGAATGCCCTGTTTATATAGTATCAAGTTTGGGCGACAAGTGATAATTCAAAATGTAAATGGATTGCAAAATGCATAATCAAGAAATTCTTAACAGATTTTCTGATCGCTGTAAAGTGAGTCAGAATTGCCCAATCGTTATTTTTGGTTTGATAATGATATGGATCCACTTAGTCACTGGTCTGTGTTCCAGGATACCTGATTTGAATTTTTCAATGAATCTAGACTGTATAATTTTTTGATCAGCAATGAATTTTACTATCATCTAATAAAGGAGTCAAACCACACACCAAATTATGATATTCACTTATAAAATATCCCTTTGTCGATGGAGGTTGCACAGAGGGTGGATGAGAATTTTAAAATATCCTACACTTTAACATCGGAAATTTTATGATGCTGTGTATATGATCCATTACTAATTTAAAACAATATTCTTATTTTATAGTTTTATTGATTATACGTTGATAAATTGACTATTATTGATCACAATATTCAAGGGTAATTACGTTTGTAAATTTTTCGTAATAGCATGCTAATTTGGAATAAAAGATTGATTTTCTAATATTTTATTATTTTGGTCAGATGCGGCAACAACAGTCAGGGGTTTACGATTGGCAGGGGGTGTCAGAGTATATCAATGATACAAGTATGCGGTTACTAAATTGTGGAATGTCATATTGATATTTCCTATGTATATATTTGATATAATACTTTAAAATAAAGCATTAAAAAATATTTGAAGATTATTGTTTTATTAGAAACATATATGGCCATAAAGGCCACTTCAATTTTGAAGAAACTTCTACTGTGCAGTATGAAAAAACAAAATTTTTGAAATTGACTGCATATTTTAGAAAAAAATAAATGACAATTAGATCTTTTTAAGTTTATGGGTAAAATTAATCGATCGATTGTAGTCATCTTTTTCAACAGCCTCAATTTTTGTAAATATTTGTATCTCAGAATATCGCACTAGTCTATTGATGGATGTGATTTTAATCGAAGTCGACTGTGGTGTGGTTTCATTTCGTAATCTATTTAGATTCTAAATATTAAAATAAATCCAATATATATTTGTCAAAATCTTTGCATTACATGATCACTTTCATTTTCTAGAGAATGAAGAACTAATATACAGTATTAATTTTGAGACATTTTGAGATCTCTGATTGAGGAATAAGATGTTTTTAATGAAACAAGTGCTTTATTGATTTTTTTAATACATTTATTAACAGCGCCAGTTTTTAATCAAAGAAATACACTCAATGAATACATGGTCTCAATTAAATAGGCAATATTCCTGTTACAGTACATAAAACAAAGCAAAGCCGTACGTCGTATACGAAAGTTGTTGCCTTAATTCATTCGAAACACTACAAAATGCTGTTGATCCTAAAACCAAATATAGTGTACAGACACGCAGAACCAAGGCAACCTCCAAGAATAAGAGAAAAACGGAGACTTGTGAGCAGCGTTTGAGGAGGTATAATTCTGTGAATGTTGTTCGGTATGCAAGGTTGCATGATATTTGGACGTTTATAACCAAAATAATGAACCAGCAAGCGTTAAAGGAATTGAAATAAATGCCCTAATATTTTTTGATTTCTCATACCAAAGCGTGAATATTTGGCAAAGAGTTGAGAACCTGATTGACCAACCCTCCGTGAAGACAGTAATAGGTATATTTATCAATCCAAAACATATAAAGATAATGCTAGGTTAAGAAACAGCATACCATGGATGAAGTAAGGAACTTGAGAGAATACACAGTAACCAGTTCTTCCCCTCGAAGACTTAATGACTACGAAAAGAATACATTTGTAAATTATTGTCGATACAAATCCACTGAGTGCACTTAGAAGAATGAAAGTTGCCTATATATGTATTAAACTACAATGAGGCATATGACCGTTGATCCACTTGACAAGGGATTGATAATTCCAAGTACAATTAACACTAAATCACATCGGGCTCACATAAAGTTATCAATGCCATGCACAAAATCTGTACTCCGTTGCCAACTGTCACAGAGAGGAGTACGAGATATTTCGGAGCACGAAACATGTCACCTTTCAAAATGCTCCACTGAATTTCTTCTTGAGATTCCAACTATCAATTAATGGTATTTTACATCAGTATTTATTATCTCGAAGTTAGAGAAAAGGCCTCGATTACCTCTTTTTTTGTAAAGTCTCGAACGGATACCCGTCAAAACAACAATGAGCGTAATTGTAAATGATATGCTGATCCATTTTCTATGTGTTGATTCGTTAAGACTATAAGCGTAATCAAATCGGTTATGGGAAACCTTAGAATCATTTCGCTTAATCGATCGAAAAACATACATGGAAGCTCACCGAATATGTGAAATCAATATGGAGGAATTTCGTGCTGTTATCAAATGTCACAAGTTGGGATCGATGATTACAGTTCTTAAATATAATATCAGAAAATTTTTTTACGATTTTGGGGTACCATAACCTCTATGATCATGCCAGTACTTTCACCAGAATTTCGATACAGAATATCGAACTCGAAGTGATTAAAGATAACATAATCACTATCGATCAGTCCCGATAACTCACAACTAGCAGTTGAGTGATCTTCATAATTGACACAGCCAATAAAAAAATGAGTGGAACAGATTCGCGTATCATCTTTAGTGAGAATACATCTAAGAATTGGCAGACCATCAATAACCCTATATTTACGGATTTTATCACCATTCGTGATTGAATGCTTTTTCGATTGCGTATTTGATCTTACTCAAAGTCTCATCAGTGTGATCGAGTGAACATGTAGATCGACATTCAACATCTTCATCGAATCGAAACTAAATATTAAACTCAAAACGAAATAGTTAAACTCAAATACCAAACAGAATCGTAAAAATCACAATGTATTTATCATTTATGATCATATATATAATGTCTATATCAAAGGTATTCGTTTTTTATGCTGTTGGCCCCTTAGAAGCTCTTCAGGGACGCATTATAGGCTTTCGACCAACTATAGGTGAAAAACCCTCGTGTCTATATTTATATCAGCGGTTTGAGGCAAGCGGTAACGTTTAGAATTATTAATAAAAATAAAATTACACTCGATTTCCATCATGACCTCTCGAAATATATGAAAATTGCGCCTTTATTTAAAGATTGTAATCAAAAATTCAATATTTTCCAATAAGTAATATAAAAAAAGTTGTGGTTCAAACTGCGAAACTGATAAATAAGCTAGGTTTGCAGTAGCTAAAAACATCTGAAATATCTGTCAAATCCGAATTCTTTAACATTTACAAAATCAAAAACCCCTTTCACAACGCCTCAAAATTAAACAAGAATACTACCATCCAACAATACCTAAATCATTTAAGTAACATTAATTTGAAATGTGTTCTGTAATCATATGTAAATTATGGTGTAAAATCCTTATAGTATTTTTAATAATTGTTTATCTTCAAAACCTAAATATAAAAAATCATTATCAATTCATGGGAAAAAATTCAAATGTTACGAACCAAACGCTTAAACCCAAACAGTTTGCTGTCCATCAGATGCTTCTTAAACTGGTCGTTTATATTTAAATTTATTGGATCTATAAGATAATGGCCGATAAGTATAAGAACAATGAGAGAATAGTTTGTGACTTCCTCGGGCATTAAAATAGTCAAGTC
>JWZT01000762.1:31835-59762 GCA_000827895.1 Thelohanellus kitauei
ACCCACCTGAGTTCTCTTCGTTAGACACTCTGCTTTTTATGTACGAGATGCTCATCAGCGTTAAAAAGCGGATTATACGCTAGCCGGGTTTTATAAGAACCGCTGTAAAAAGGGGTCAGATTGCAGAATAAGCGGACAGAGGATTTCCCATGGCACATTACTTTCTAGATCTAAGGCCAATACTTGGCTGGCAAATAAAAGGCTAACAGACTCGATGTATTCCTGGCCATCAATTCTAGCTATGGAGTCAAACCACTATGCAGGCATATCCCCTGTTTGGCCTAGGATCGGGAGGGACAAACGCCGAATAAAGAAGGCAGCCATACCTTTCTCGTAGGTAAAGTAGTGGGCTTCTAGATCTAAAAAGACAGAACAGCCGCTATAGTTCTCAAGCCCATGACACATCCATAGTCGAATCAAGGCGCAGTTTACGCCTCGATGGCATCTAAATTAATCGCGAAGGTTGCAGCTAACGAGATTGAGAGCGCGGAATCTCTCGCTGATGAGAATTTAACCAGCTCTTCAGAATTTGCGAGCCTGAGATTATCTGGCGGTGTTAACAGCACTTATAATATTTTAGGTTATTCTTTCGTGGTTCTAACATAGATGATTTTAAGAGCTTATCTAGCAATCATGTCAAACGAAGATTGACTGATATTAGCGATGTGCTTATTATAATATTTGACAATATTTTAACGAGGATATATTTGAAATATATTTGTTTCGCAAATATTGTTATGGATAAATTTACCTCATATATTTTTCCTATGTGTTGATTCAAAAGATATATTAAGAGGGTTCGTTGAATTTAATTTGTATTGTTTGGAAAATTCTTAAACCCATGAATACCTACATGATCTTATTAAATAAATGTATTCCAATGGAGAACATTCGGAAATGATTATAAAAACCACCTGTGAAATCTGAACGACTATACATCGATGTCGGCAGTGAATGTCATAATAAATGATTCGACTGCGCGACTTCTTTGATAAATGTATCGAATATTTATTTTTAACTTCATATCGGCTCATATATTTAATGAGCTCTTTGATGTTGATAGTAGGTGATATGACACGGCTGCCTAATATATATTGCTACTAGATATTCTATTACGCCCCCAAGAAAATTAAATAACAGAATAATCTTAAGCTGTGGATACGAAGAATATTTGTCTGACATCGCAGTGGAAATTTCTCAAACCAGCGCCAGTTGATTTCTGAATTACCTTGTCATCGATGGCAATTTTGACTACTTACGAATGCGAACGTCTTTTAGCTGATCGTGTTCTCTCATCGAATTCTTGTGCGTTATTAGTTTCAGAGCTTAGACTCTAACAATCTTTACTGTACATTCCATCAAGAATTGAATCTGTAGGTACCTAACGGGCATTTTGTCAACAGAAAGTCACCTAAATATTTTTTGTGTATTTTAATTTTGTTACAGCTATAGAACGAGAACCATTTGGGATTCGAGATTATCATTAAATTGTCCGAGGTCTCCTTTTATAAGAACCCTAAAGATTAGCATGCAAATCCCCTAAGTTTTAAGGACCAATCATCTTTTTATGGGATGATATAATAAAAAGGTATAGAAAATTAATGATGTATCAAAAGATTTGTTAAAAATATCTAAAAGATAAAGGTCGATCAATCAAGAAACTGGATAAGTCTATTTTTCCCAATAATTTTATACAAAATTAAACATAATTTAATTGAAAACAATTAATAATAATTATAAGCAAATAATGATATTCGGAATAGATCGCTGACTAATTTTTTGAACCAGAAACACAAAAATTTCTGCATTCATCCACTGTTGTGAATGTAAGCGGCTCGCTGCGTCTCACAATTTTTACATATGGGACACAATCGCCAATGTGTACATTGAATGCGAACAGTTGTCCTTGCGCCCATTCCGGTAAATAACTTTGACCCCAATCAACGAGACATTCTAATTACAATTAATATGTTACTTTCATTCTTGGCTATGACAACACTTGCACATTCCGTCATGCAAGCATCATTATCCCAAAAAAAGTTGTATTCGTCAAATTCGTCATAAAGACCACAGGCAGAATGTGACATGCAAGATTTTGCATTATCATCATAATAATATCGGGTATCTTTGGCGAGGAACGTACAACTACCTACATATGGTTCCGCGGTGCATCGTTTTGGTGCAAAGTATAAATTAAAACATACCTCTTAGAGTGGAACCTTTCGAGAAGATTAGAAAAATAATAAAGAATGAACGCAGGTACCTCATTCTGAATTTGTACAACTTATCCAAATTTTGTGGGTTTATATACGAAAATGTTGGGAAATATTTTCGTCATTAATTATAATTTCGGAATGATTTTACGATATTTTGCACATAATTATCTATCACATAAATATAATTTGAGATTTTGATATTTAACTGTAGATTTTCTCGATTATTATAAAAAGTCAATTGGATTGGATGTTTGCATTTTTAGCTCGACTGCTTAATATAATTATAAATTAAAGTTGCACTTACACACCTTTAATAGTTATCGATCAGTTGCCCACAAGTCTAGAAAGTCGTAACAATCATATCATAGAAAAGAAACGGCTATGAGTATGATTTAATATTATATTGAATTGTAAATTAATGTCCAGTCAATATAATAGGTATTCACTGTTCGAAATCCTATATCTGACAATCAAAATGATGTATCAAATCCGAATATCAACATATTCTCAAATATTTTGTTTGGGTATTTCGTCACAACAAAAATACGTTATGTATAGAGTCATAGATGATCTTCATTCAATATCACAACTTGGAAATCGGCATTTAATTTTTATTTAAATAAGACAAAAAACTATTCTTTGTAGGATTCTCAAAATAAACCAAACATTTATCTTTCTGTTTGCATAATTTGAAAGCAAAAATGATTATATATCTCATTTAATACGAAATTCCTGAATTCATTCGTAAAAATAATGCGCGTTTTTTTTAATGGACGTTGTAGGGGATGGTGGCATCATATACTTCAATAATACGATTAATTACATATTGAAAAATTCGTAAACCATGAAGTAGTGTCTGGTTGAATTTATTGATACTTTATGAATAAAAGTATAAGGAATGATTTGAATTTTCGGATATTTCCAAACAACACTGAGTAAAATATATGTTTTTTGAAGTGAATATGTTGAGGTGAGGAACGGGCAGTGGTTATACGAGTCTTTAATTTTATCAATCGACTGTGGCATAAAATTATAAATGTAATCCCTATATGTGCCGTTACAAGGGAGGGAAAGTAGGGATGCGGTGAAATTATACCTAGGTGTAAGGTTTTAAGAAGCCAATTATAGAGAACATCCAAATCAATCTGCTTCAAAGCTGTAGGATTCTGTTAGGATCAGAACTCTTATGCAGGCAAAGGAATTATGTAGAGGAAACAATTGTAAACTAAAAAATAAATCGTAGTTATTTTTAACAACCAGATTAGCCAATGGCTCGTCGATGGTGAAGAATTGATTGACTCATCTACGCCAGACGATTCTGTGCACTTTGATCAACCAGCGACGAACTTGACACATGAATCTAGATGTTTGCGAGGTAATGACAAACTTTTGGTTGTCGTTTAGATGTGCCATTTATAGTGCTGTTGACCGCATACCTGTAGCCTCGTTGCTGTCTGACGAGGCATTTGTAACTCACTTGACATTCGCAGGTCATTGCTGACTCGCGCATCCTGTCAATGGTCCTTCAGTTCTCATGTACAGTAATACATTTACCTGCCGAGTTGTAGACCTTACAAGCTGACCTTGACAGACAAAGATCATCGTGTGGGTTTGCCTCATATTAGCCAGTAAACTCTGGTCATTCAACCGATGGGTATTGGGGCATGGGCAACAGTCTACCTGTTATTTCGCTAGTTTATTCTATTTGCAAGTTTGGCCTGTACTGAAAGGCTGATGTTTCGTCGACTTGTGACCCCTGATAAACGCCTTGTACAATATTTGCTGAAGGTTGCTTGAATGATAAACCGGCAGTGGCCGATTTAGTCCAAGCGCCTGACGGATATTTGACAGATCTCGTGTTCCATGATCTGGATTTTCGAGTAAATTGGCGAAGTACGCGTTACTCGGGTTATCCTGTTAGAAAACCATCGGCAGGATCTCCTCTAGAACGTTGTCTAGTGCCAGTTGAGGCGGCGAGAACACCAAGAGACTGAGTCGTCCCTAAAACCATCACACTGAATTCAGTAGGCAATAGTGAAACTTACACGTGTCAATGACAATCCTTTAGTAATGGCTTGACTGCCACATGTTTACGTTGGAGGTAGTCGACTTAAGTCCAATGCATAATTTTTAAATATGAAGGCGGTGTGTTGAGTTTCAGAAGATATTAAATACACGATGGCTGAAAGGTTTGCTATATGTGTAAAAATCTACCACAAAAATTTTATGATAGAAACTCTTATTTTCACATTCATAAATCATGCACATTCTGCATGTGGAATGTAGGATTAATATTCTGTTATTATATAAATAAATCTCACCATATTAATATGATATGGAATGAATCATTATATTTATCAATATTATAACAAAAGGGAAACTCCATGCGCTGTCCATACTGTAAATTCTTAAATGGTGTCTGGATCATTAAAATAATATATCAATTTTCATTAGCGATATAGGATGAAAATCATCACATTTACCGAATTTAAAACGAAACAGTTTTTTTTGAAAATATATATTGATGTCATCCTGAATCGCACATGTCCTTATCTAACTAGCACATATCACATCATATATCCAACATATCTCATTCTAAATAGCACATGAGTTACATATAATTATGTTTTAAAATATGATATATTAATATTTCGTGTGATTTTAAAAAAGTTATTTGTATATATCTGATATGAGATTTTGTGATCATATCTGTTCGATTTAGAATTAGATATGTGCAATTTTGGATGGTATGTATGCGAATAAAGATTAGGTGTGTGCAATTTCGGTTAGAATGTGTGTGGTTCAGGATGAGATCCGTGCGGTTTAGCATTAGATGTCTGTGATTTACATTGATATTTGTGCGGTTAAGGATGAAATGTTTGCTATTTAGGATGAAATATGTAAGGTTTAGTAAGAGGTGTGTATGTGATTTCGGATGTGATCGGTGTGCTATAGGATCATATGTGTTCGATTCGGAATGTCAGGTGTACATTTTAGGACTAGATCTGTGATGATTAGGATGAAAACCCTATCATAACGCAAGCTTATTATTGAATATTAAAGTTATTAAATTTTTAACATTCACCTCAAACTTTTTTAAGAAATTATCAAATTCTCTAAATTATTCTGTCATATACACTGTCAATGATAATTTTTTCACTCTAATGATTAATAAAACAAATATATAAAATTTATGTAAATTCAAAATATATGAAAGATTTGAGATAGTAATAAAAAAAGGCTATTACCCCAACATCTTAAATACAGCTGAACCTATAAAAAAGACATACATAACAACGTTTTGAATGAACCTTTATGATTATTCGCAGCCTAAATCGTTTTATTTACATTTCTAAGCAGTAGTGCATGATTTTAAATTAAAAAATATATTTACAAAATCTTAGATATTTTAGAAATTAACAAATAGATAATAATATATATATTTTTCCGATAAAATTGATGAAATTAAAATTCTGTGGCTTATGTTTTGAATTTCGAAGTATAGACGCGTGAAGGATGTACAGTATTTTTAATTATGTAAATTTCTATTTTATTTTATCGAGAACGAACCTAAATTCATGAAACTATAATAGGTAATTTAGTTCTGGATTTAATTATTGATCAAAATAAACACATTGTTTAATACCACTTGCAATAACACGTAGTAGAAACATTACTGCCTGTATGAAGAGACTAAATTATTTGACATGTTTGTGACATTAATTTTTAAAAATACTAAATATATCTTGCTTAAATATGTTTTTTTATTTTGAGGCCATTTACGCAAAATATAATATATTAAATCAACTAATCTTTTAAAATGACCAATTTGAGATAAAATAAAATCAAAAATTACGCGCGTGCGTTTTGTAAAAACATGTTTGGAGCATAAATTTTACTTTTTGCAGAATGCGTAACCATCGTATTCGTGAAATTTGAAAAGTCTATTTGGTTTATATCTTTATACTAATAATTAGAATTTTAGATGTCATGTTTGATAATGATATAAATAACATAAAATTGGTCCAGTGTATTTGACATGATAACCTGCGCATATGTATTATTTCGTATTGCAATGATTCAAAGCGATATTTGAAAATATCACATGTTGTGGAGAACCCATATATTCGAAACCAAGTAATGTATGGTTTGTATTTAATATAAATATATAAAGGAACTATTGTGATATTGAGATATTTCGTTAAATTTCACATAAACTGGAGAAAATTATGATATCAATATATTTTCATGACCGGTAAATGATTATTGTGGTCCCCAGAAATCAAGATAATAATGAATTTAATATTAACTGGTATCGAAAATAGATAAAATAGATAATGTATCGAAGTTTACATGATGATGAGATCAAAGAGGACTTTTGATTGTAATTTGAAAATTATCAATTGAAGAAAACTGAGTAAGTGAATTTAAACTGTGGTATTAACCAGCTATTAACTTATGAGATGTTTATGAAGCATGCGACCTATATTATAACATTCTAAACAAGATTATGTTTGAAACGCCAATACTTGTAATGGACTAAGTGGTTGACTTATCCCAGCTCCTTCAAACATAACCCTATCGGGGTCAAAGCGTAATCGTGAAATGTCCTTGACCCTTCTGAATATTGCCAGCCAGAACAATTCGGCTGGTCAGCTTCCAGCGATTTCGTTACTTCATGGTCCGTACTCATCCATTGGCAGTAAGGAACGCACTACAGGAGATCGTACAAGCCGTTTTTGAACGGATCATCATAAGTAACGTTAACTTCGTGGATATAATCAGCTAGCTGCTGCATGTGAGATGAGGTCTTGCCCATAGAATCTCTGCGATTCACGCGCTGTCCTGATACTACGGATTGTCGCTTAGACTTGATCTGTAAACAGTAGGGGCCCAACCCGAAGAGAAAGTTTTTATGGAGGTTCAGAAGTTATCCTAACCCATCTTCGTCCAAAGACCATATTCCGCGGAATTGAGTGAGACCTGGACCGATGCCGAGCGGATTCAACAGGTCTCACGAAATTTGGACGAGGCTAGCAACAATTAAGAACACCTGAAATATTGGAGATTGAACGTTACTCGACCGTATACCCTCAGAGGCCATTATATCCTCATATTAGAAAACCGAGTGTGAAGATATTAAACAGGCTGTAACAGGCCGTTGATTAACCCATATGCGCCATACCTGACGCCCTGAGATTAAAATCTTATGCTAAAAGTATACATGATCATCAGAGCAACCTGCAACTAACAGCGAAAAATCCGTTTATCAGTAACGACAAATTAATTTGGTCGCAGATGAAAGCTGCCATAATTCATGATGTTAAAACCTCTAAGGTGAGTCTCAATCAGTACATGAACGTGGTCGCTGTAATTCGTCTTTTGATACTGAACGACGGAATAGCGTCGCCTTCGAAATGCCACGGCCTGATGCATCAATGCCATTATTAGTAGCCGAACAAGGGACTTTGACCACCAAGCAATCCAGATGCTTCGCGAGTCCTTAGACTTGAATGTGTCAGCATAGGGTGATTCTATGGCTTAAACAGTAGGATAGATGAGACAAAAGCATACAACTCTGTGATTTTATCTGAGATATAAGATGATTCATGGCTATAATTTTATATCCCGGGTTGCCTCAAGACCTTTGATTAACGTATTAACGAAATGCACTGTCCTATTATCCTCAAGATAGCATCTGATGGCCATTTTCGAATGAATAACCGTTTTTTATAAGCATCAGGTCGTTTTACAACTGCAACCACTGCGATGAGGATCAAAAGTATCTACAAATTTCCTTGGAGACCCTATTGCGCCTAATTAGTATATAATACTACTTCTGGGTGCATACAGTATCAACTTGTTCAAGAGAAGTAGAAACTTCATGTCGAATGTTACCCAATTCCTAAATGGGTTCATAGGAACCTGGACAATGCACAAGCGTGAAATGTCTAGGGGAAGACATTGATTGTTCCTAAGAAGGTAGGTGCATGCATCATCGCTGATTTCCTGCAAATCGCTGGCCTAAATATATGCTCCAATATTATATCGATAGTGCTTGTGACAGGTATTGGTTTAGGGGCTTTGGTATCGATTTTCATTCCTCTGGCCAATGGCGCCTCTCGGTAAACCATGACGAATTTAGAGAGGCACATATATAGATGCTCATCAATAGATGGCACCATATCTGACACCATATATAGTCTCTATACGATCAACTTAGAATTAAAGATGGCTTTTAAACAGAGTCTTCCATTGTTTAATACGGATTTTCCTTAGCCATATCTACAGTAGTGGATCCTAAATCTCAATGTTGATAGCAAAATCGCAGAAATCTATCCGGTCGAATATCCCTGTGACAGAAGACATTTCCTCCATCATCGCCTTGTGTTTAGAGCTAGAGTCATTTAGGGCGACGCGCTATCGCCGTTGTGTTTTCCACTTAACGTTAAGACAAATTTCGAGTAGGATCGAAGCAAAATTACCTATCCGTTGTGTCAGAATAAAGTGTCACTGGTTTCGTCCTGCCCTTATTTCGACAACATTAAAATCTTAACTACATTATATGACTTGACCGCTAGGTTTCGAGCATTGATCGCTGCCTCAAAACAATTATGAATGGACGTCCATCCTTCGAAGTTTACGGTCTGAATAGCAAGTTTTTATGGGTTCCCGCCGTCAGGCCTTATATTCCTATTGGTAATTTATAGTGAACTATATAAATACTTCGCTTTACAGAGGTTTTCTCAACTTTACGTGACCAAAATTCTAAACAAATTTCCATAAAATGTATGGCATATCTGAGAAAATTTTTGATAAAAGCAACAGAAACGCGGGAACACAGTCACAATAATCAACTAATTTTTACTTTTTTACATCTAAGAATGATTTTTAATGCTGCATTTTTTCCCATCCATCGATGAGTGAATCAAGAAAAAGCTCATGACACTGATTTTGAACAGATTGCAACTTGGGGAAGGTCAGTAGTCTTTCACGCTTATCATATGGTGGGGTAAATCGTTTGAGAGTAACTGAGCCGTCCTGCGTCCTCCACCAAATTCCCTTATGAAACTGTGGCCGCTTTTGAGGCCGTGGATTATTTTTTTGAAAAGCTGTCTGCTTCATTATGGCAACAAGAGACTATTTAAAAGATAGTACCTCTTTCGCAGAAAGAGTTCGCAACTTTATCAGCAAGCTGTACAATGATCCTTCCCGTTATTTATCCAAGATTCAACCAGCCTTACAAGGTGATTATAATAAAGCTTCTTCATACCTAGGCGATTTGATTTAAGCGATTACCAAAAGACTGCGGATATATGTCTGGCCGTCACTGATATATACATATTTAACTGGACAAAGACGAATTTCCTTTATCGATGTCAGACTCCTTTGATTTTCGGTCAGCAGGATATCACCCTATCCTTCAATGCCCTATAAATGGATAGTGAGTGCGCTCCCTCTAGTCAGTGTAGAATTTGAAGAGCGCGCCTGAATTTTCGTTTCAATATGGTCCGTCTATAATCCCTTTATATGTCTAGTCATTGCCCATCACGATAAGGTCATACAAATTTTGGCTCGTTACATTCGAGAAAGCTATTCTACAGCTATGATAACCGTTGAGCAAGTGATAGCAGCATCATTAGCACATGTGTCACGCTATAGAGGAGACATTTTAATTACCGACGCAGAAAACTAAACATTAGTGACAATGGATGTGGCAATCGCGCAAGCTGTGAGAATATGGACGGAGAGGAGTAGTAAAATCCTAACCTAGGTTACCCTGGCTGAGACCAAAGATAGTTGTAGGTGTTTCTAAACTTTAATATTATGCTCATTGTCATCGGCACCAGAGTATCATTTAGGAAGTGATTCATAATCTCTCACTGATATTTCCGTCACCAGTCTAATTAGCATAATGTGGCAAACAAAGGAGGTCATTCACTGGGCATCCATGCTAATCAAGGCCTTCATCCACTCCTGTCTAGCCCGAGATGATACCCGATGAATTTAAATGATGGTTTTGGAGTTTATATTTTTTGATTAAGACCACAAGAGGCCTCTACTGCAACTGTTTTCATGCATATCGACTTGCCGGAAAGTTGATCCACGCCGTGGATAAAACACATGTGTTGAGACATAGGATCGGCCACATACACCCGGCGCGTATATGCTACCACCTTATACTACCTTCTGGCATCTATTATGAATATAAAGTAGTTATCGACCTATAGCTAGCGAATGTCAGCAGATTTTTTAACCTTCCTGAAATTGCATAAGTAGAGTCTGATTCTATAGCTAGTGTTGCCATGTGGGCACCTAATAACGAGCCCGATATTGCTGTTCATGCATCCTCGCATGTCACCAATTATTCTGGTCAACCTTCCTAAATCAATAATGTGCTCCAGTAAACCACACACTCCAAATCGGCATGGCCTTTTTTTGCGCAGACTGGTAATCTACCGAAACATATCAAGATTGAACTAGGTGACAATTTTTCGTGGTCATAAAGGATAGGATACTTACGATCGCATGCGGACCTCAAACATCATTTAAGACATTCCTTCAATCTTTCTCTATGGTCTATACCCCAGTAGAATGCATTTTTATAGAACTGCAAGATGTATTTTTTAGCGTATTGGACAATGCTTGTTTCATATACATCCTGAAACAAATCCTGCATCAACATCAATTTGCCAAAGTGATATTTTTCCAGTGCCAAGCCAAGATAGGGGACAAGATGCTTTGAAGAATAGAGAAACCTCTGCTGTGTTTGAGTAATTGCATCCCCGTCTAGAGCTGGTTGAATGAACCTAATCTCAATCCTCGAGCAGTAATTCGACTTTAACATTACATCGTGCAGCAACGAAGGTATTTAAATGCATGGGCATACAGCTTGTAAAGTTAGGGTTATTGTCCACAGGGATTCTCTTGAATTAAATCAATGAATTCGCCTTTATTGTATACGATCTTGATAGCTCTACGGTGAATCTAGAGTATTGCTGGCAAAGTGGAAGTACCCTGTAACCGTCGTGACTTCAATTACAATCTAAAATCACCAAATACCACTCCGAAAATAGTTCAGAAGATATTCTGTGAGCAGTTATGTGTGGTAAGATTGATGACAAAGGTGCTTATAGGGCGCCATTCTCATTCAACGTGAAATGTGATATCCTCAATTGCGCTGACGGTATATTGCTTACAAGCCTGAAAGAAGTTTTGAATAGCAATGGTCAAGGGGCCCAACCTTCAGTCTAAAGCCTCTACAAAGGCATTCACCGACACTAAAATGCAAAATAAATAGGCGGATTAATATACCGCGAGGATGACACAGAATGCCAACAAGTTCAATATTTATGTACAGGACGGATGCATAACAATCACATCGACACCGACTGACGACCTTTAAAAAATGATTGATGTGTTGCCCTTAATCTGCATGGAGCCTGGCGCTACAACTGTAGACATGAAAATAAAGATAACCGGTCAAAAACATCTTCGACTAGATTATTTCCAGGATAAGTCCAAGAACGTCGATAACCAGGCCCGTATGATGCTGTCGGAGGTCTAAAACTACAACAATGCGAATGATCGGGGACGCAGGTGAGCCCTAATGAGAACATAATATCAAAGAGAAAACATCGGTTCAGAGAGCGTCTGATTCGGGTAATCAACGGTCGTGCTAAACATGCAACTATAAACTAACGCCTGCTTTCTCACAAACGGACAAATTGAATGAAAAACAATGCCGAGAGAATTAAATGCTAACTGCACCACTATATTTGACATTGCACGCCAGATTCTGCAGTTAGTACTACCGAGGTTGTACGTCCATCCAAAGCTTAGAAGTCGTATAGGCCCGCTGGCACGCCGCTGACTAAGAGCTCTATCCAGCCAAAAATACACCGCGGTTAATCATGGCTAACTCATCCAAATTAGCTAACAGCTAAAGTCCTTGCCGTCTCTCTTAACGTAACCACTCTGTGACTAAAACACGCTGGTTACATGCACAAATGATCAGACAACTCATCCATAGCAACTAATTATCCATACAGTAACCATTAGAGCTTTCATGATGGAATCTCTCCACTTGCGTAAAGTTAATTCAGTCGACGACCTGCAATTACACAGCTACCAGCCGTCTCGTACTCGTAATTCTACTCTTATGATAACTGGTGACAGTCTTTATGTAAGAGTTAGCCTGACCCGTAGTTCAGCGTCAAACAGACAACAGATCGAGGTGGAAATAGCTTGTAACGATGCAAAACCCTTGTTGCTGTGTCGATTGTTATACAAGTACGATCATGCTTCCTCGCCAGTGGCCAGCCTCGGGCAATCGAAAATCTGAAAAAAATCGAGAACGATGGAAAGTGCGACTTCTCCAGCTCATGGCGAGAGTAGATCATGGTACTCTCTGAATGGGTTTTATAAGATGAGGTATTCCTCATCTTTTCGCTCCATGCCCCTAAATACCTTCAGGACTAAACATCTGATGTGTTTGCGTACGTATGATTAACCTAAGTTCCACTTATCACAATTTGTTCGTAGCATCTAGTAAGGTGTTCCTCGAATTTGAGAAGTCGATAAAACGTTAGCCATTCAGTACAGATTAAGTTTAAAACGAGATAAAGATGCAAAATTATCGGGCAGAAGATGTTCAATTACTTTCAATATTGAAGGCCCAAAAGGTGATGGGCCAATAAGAGGTCAATGTTACAGGGTTGCCTTGGTCATTATATCTAACTTGCGAAGCCCATGTCTATGCAGGTAAATGCCTTACATTACTGAGATCTCGAACGTGAAAGGCGGAAAGAGGAAGGCAGACCCACCTACGCGAAGGTCAAGAGGGTTACTAGAGCCACAAAGATAGAAAATTCCGCTGTAGGGCTCCAGTCTATGGAATAAACATTTAAAAATTATGTGTATTTCTCACCACATCGGAAAATGGATTCACCGCAAAGGTCGTGGCTTACAGGACCGACAACGCCGAAGCATCAGTCGACGAGAATATTGACCTGCTCGTCCGTATTTAAGGGCCTGAACAAGACTGGTTGTCTAAACAGACACTAAACTTATTTTAAGTCCAGTTTTTCGTGGGTCCAACGAAGATTATTTTTCGAGCTTATAGAGCAATCATATCAAACAAAGATGCATAGAAATATGCGATATTCTTTTGTAAATTATTTAACAATGTTAAAATGAAGATATATTTGTTTATCAAATGGTATTATTGATCCCATGCCTCATATATTTTTTCGAAGGTGTAAATTCAAAATGTGTATTAATATGGTTCTTTGAATCATCTATATATATGATAGAATAGTGTCACTCACTGGATCACTGGCTCACTCACTCGGTAACGGTTATAATCCTAATTCTGGTCGTACGCTCTGGCCACAATCACACTATCTAAACTGTTATCGTTTTGAGCATTGTAATTGTTGTGTTTCTCAATCTTTTTTTTTGCGTCAGGTTAAATAAGTATCAAAAAGTGGTTCCATCACCTCTCAATGCTCATTTTGAGGGTCTGTACGAATTCATGGTGAGGATATTTTATTTGAGTGCAGTCCGGGTGTCATCGATTTTATTTTTGAATGCTTTACAAGTAAAGATTGATATTAAAAGGTGTGGGTGGGGAGGGGGGGGTGAATATCCCATATCGGGCAGGTCTGTTTATTCATTTAACCTATAATGCAAGGTTTCATTAAATTAATCTAACTTTCTCGAAGTAGCGGACGCCACGGGCGTCCGTCAAATGGTCTAGTATACAAATATTTTTTTATAAAATCCTTATAACCCTTACACCTACATGATCTTACTGAATGATGTTGTTGATATGGACACTATTCAGAAATCCTCCTAAAAATAACTTGTAAAAACTGAAAGTAATATTTCGATTTCAGTAATGGTTGCCCTATTAAATGGTACGACTGAGCACAATGTTATGTAAAATTTATTGAAATATTTGTTTTTTAATTTACTACCTGCTCATATATTCAATCTTCATATTAAGGATGGTGATATATGACATGACTACGGCATAGTATAGCTGCCAGATTTCCTATAGGGCATGAGAGAAACTTTAATTCAAAATCTAACAATATTTGTGGATATGTTGCACATTTATTGACATAGCTCTTCAACGTTTTCAAATCGGCACCAGTTCATTAATGTAATAACTATACAATGAACTCAATTTCGACTAGTAAACATGCGAGCGTTAATTTCCCGATCTCGTTCCACTATGCAATTCTTGTACTTTTGTAGTTAGAGAGCGTCAGATTGTAACAGACTATTATATGTCCCCTCTGTATCAATCATCTGCTGTTTTACAGAAGTGACATTTATCTAAAGGTAATCACTTAGACATTACATAATATCCTTTATGCATTTTTATTTGGTTACAGCTAGGGGTAGAAATCATTATATGATTCAAGATGATGCTCAATTATCGAGTGCACTCTTCTAATTATAACTTAAAAATTTAATATATCAATCAACAATGATATACGAAACAGTTATGTTTTGTTAAGTTTTCTTATTAAAAGGTAAAAAATAAATAAATTATGTATCAAACTATTGTGATTAATATAGATTGGGAGGGATTGATCATCAGGACACTGCCCCCAAACTCGTTTGTTTCTCAAAAAAATATTTGAAAACAATATATATTTTTATTTAATTACATAACATTAGAGAATACTGATAAGCAAATTAAGTTATTCGGGCTAGATCGATCACAAATATGTTTGATCAGCTATGCAATATTTATTGCATTCTTCTATGGTGTCGAATAGCATCGGCTCGTCGCAACTAGTACACATTTTTACGTATGGAGCAAACTTTCCGATATATATGTTGAAAGCTATCTTGAAGTCTTCTTCTTGACCAGCAGGTAAATCCCTTTCACCCCAATCATTGAGACATTCTAAATACATCTCATAATTTACTTTGAGTCGTGACCATGTGAGGACTTTTACAATACGTTGTACAGTCAGTTTCATCCCAAAAAAAGTTATGTTGTCCGTCACGGTCTACACACCACAGCCGTAATATGTGACGCAACATCTTGTTGTTACATCATGTTGCCAGTGGTAATCTTTGGCGAGGAACGTAGAACTACCTAGATTTGCTTGCTTCGTGCATCTTTTTGGTGCAAAATATATATTAATAGATACCTTTTAAAGTAGAACCATTCATAAATAATGGAAAAATAACCAAAAATGAAAGAAGATACCCCATTCCGAATACGTATAATTGGTCCAAATTTTATGGTTTGTACTACAAAATGTCGAGAAAAATGTTCATCGATCTTGTTATTTAATTAGATACAAATTGAGTTATTTGTCCATTTTTTACGCTATTTTGTAAAAAATTTTAATAAGGTAAACATGAAGGTATTTAATGGCCGTAGTTTGTATATATTTTCAATAAATATATATTTCCATTATATTAAATGTAGATTATTTATCATGACTCATAAAACGAGCACAAAGTTAAATCCACCAAATCCACACCGATTGAAATTATTAACTAACTAGACTTTTGACAGACGCCCGTGGCATACGCAACTTCGATAAAGATAGAAAATATTTGAATGAAACCTTGCAATATAGATTAAAGGATAAATATACCTACCCGGTAAAAGATATCCCATCCCTACCTTTAAATATCAATCGATATTTATAAAGAATTCAAAAATGAAATCGATGACACCTGGACTGCACTTAAATAAAATATCATTACCATCAATTCTTACAGGCCCTAGCTTAGATAGTCTTATTGTGGTTTGATCGCAGGACCATTATTAGGATTAAAAAGCGTTACCGAGTGAGTGAGTTAGTGAGTGACAATTTTCTATTAATTATATAGATTGTCCAATTATGTCTGAAACCTTAAAATGCATATCATTTCTAAGAAACAGCTATCGGTATGTGTAGATTATTACAACTGCTATATGATTATGTCCGATTATTAACGATGATCGCCACAGTATGATTATAAAAAAAAAATTTTAATTAATCTCTATTGAATATATCAAATGTAAAAAGTTGTAGGTATTTAGTGTTCCAAACTCCATAATTTGGTGATCCAAATTATATATTTAGACTCAATATCTACATTTTCTCAAATATTTTGTTTGAGAATTTCATCAGAACAAATATATGTCAAGGATAGTGTCTAATATCTTTTTCTCCCTATATCAGGCCTTTGAAATTGGTATTGAATTTTATTTGGGAATGACCTAAAAATATTATTTGCAGACTTCTCAACAAAAACAAAGCTTTCATCTTTCCGCTTTGAATAATTTGAAGAAAAATGATGAATAAACATATATTAAATTCATGGACTCATTCGTAAAATTAATTGCGAGTTTTATAAGGAGAAAACTGAAGAGTGCATCAGCTACTTCCAACAAACGATGCGATACATATTGACGAGGTAGTAAATTACGAAATACGGTTTTGTAGAATTTATTCATACTTTGTTAATAAAAATATACGGAAATAATTTTCATTTTTGGAAATTTTCTTACTACAGGTTTCGTAAAATCGAAATTATATTTGAGTGAATATTGTGGGGTCTTCAGGAGGTTGTGGTTATATGAGAATCTGATTTCATCAATAAAAAGCCGCATTACATCATAGAAGTATTCCAAAAAGATATATTACTAGTGGAGTCCCAGGTGTAGGGTTTAAGCAGATACATACATAAAACCTCAAAAAGAATATGATCTCAATCCTGAGAAATCTGTTAGGAGGTGAACTCTCTTAAGCTAGCATAGGGATTATTCGGAAGAGGCACTTGTAAACCAAAAATAAAAAAATAACCATGGGTCAGTTTAAGATAACCAGATCAGCCCAGTCTCTTCAATGCTATAAAATTGGTTGACTTATCTGTGTCTTGCGATACGGCGCTATCAGCCTAATAGCATTGAACTTAGCATACTAACCCAGACGCTGTAGAGGACTTGATCAAGCCTTGGTAGCCCTGTAGTTGTGCCAAAAAACCGAGCCGTTGACCCGAGATCTGTAACTTATCTTGTGTGTTCATGTCTTTTATAGATCCTTTGAATTCTGTTTTGGAGAGTCAACGGTTTGGGGTGGGGAGACTTGCTGACTCCCGCTTGCGCTCTATTTTCCTCTCTTTCTCGGGTCCGGTAATGCATTTACCTGCCTAGTTGTGCCTCATACAGACATACCTTAATCGACAGGCCCGTTCCTGTCAGTTGGCATCAATTTTACCAGTAACCTAAGGTCCTTCAACTAAGGGAGTATTGGGTCGTTGGCAATCGTCTGCCTGTTATTTTGCTAAATGTTTCGATTTGTCTGCTTGGCGTGTACTGAACAGCTTGTTTTTAATCTACGTGAAAAGACTAATGAGTACCTCTTAAAGTAACAGCTGCAGTTAGAGATACGAAAAACTCATAGGCTTCCCACCTAGGCCAAGTACAGCACGTCTTTTGGCCAGATATCTGTTCAGAAGCTCAAAAAAAAATAAAGACTATAAATACACGATTGTCAGGTCAGTTTGTTCGAAAATGGCCAGCCTGAGTTCCTACCATGCATTCACCTGTACCGATGGAGTCGGAGAGAAATGCGATGCCTTCAATTCGATCCGTAAACTAAATTATCACGAACGATTCTGTGTTTGAGAATATTTCAATGGTATAAGGACACTCCTCATGTTATGGTTCTGGCTCACCATGGCCATGTTTTAGCAGCTAGTCTAAGTCAAATTCCTCATCCATTCACAAATGCGAGCTCTCTTTTTTAAAATTATATTCAAACAGTTAAGAAATCCGAAAAATCTTCCAATACATACATAATCTATTAAAATTTTGATATTATTCTATACAATATTTAGAAATCTAAAAAAATTATTCTTAAAACCGAACGAAGTATATCGATTTCATCAGTAGCTGTGTTACTGAATTATACGATGCGCGTAATCCTAAATAAAATATAGTAAAATATGTATTTTTAATTTCCCTATCAGTTCATATTTTAAATATGCATTTAGAGGATGATGGTATGTGATATGAAAACTGCATGATATATGGCTGGATGATTTTAGATACGGCTAGCAAGAAAATTTCATTCCGCTATGTTCCTCATCCTTGAATATGAAACATGATTTTGATAGTACTTTTGAAAATTTTCATACATGCCGAAATACATTTATGAATTATCATTGCATCAAACGATATTTCGACGGCGTAGCCATGCATATCTTCTGCTTTTGTAGTTTCTGATCGTAAGACTTTAACAAACTATTATATGCCGTCATTCCATTAATCTTCTGCTACGGTACTGAATTTCCATTTATCTAATGGACATCTCCGAAACATTCGTATTATCCTTTGTGTATCAAAAGTTTGGTTACAGTTAGGGGTAGAACTCATTTTATGATTGGCCATTTCGACTCAAATTTCATGAGATCACTTATAACAATATCTTGAAAAATTAATATATCAATCAACAATATTTTACGCATCAATGAATATTTTTTAAGATGACCTACAAGAAGTATCAAAAATTAATGCTGTATCAAAACTATTGTAAATAATATGTATGGGGGGTTGTTGATAAGTCAAGAGGGCTGCGCAATAAATCACTTTTTCTCAATATATAATTAAAAGAAATATTAATGTTGATTTAATTGAACAACATTAAAGAATACCGATATGCAAATAAATGATTTGCGATCTATTAAGAATATGATGCATCAGCAATGCAATATCTATTGCATTCTTCGTGTGTGTTGAACAGCTTCGGTTCTTCGCAACTCCTACACATTTTTATGTATGGAGCACACTTTCCAATATGTATGTTGAAAGCTATCTTGAAAGCTCCTGTCGCATCAGCAGGTAAATGACTTTCACCCCAATCAACGAGACATTCTAATTACTTCTAATAATTTACTTTCACTCGTTACCATGTGAGGACTTTTACAATACCTTGTACAGGCGGTTTCATCCCAAAAAAAGTTATGTTGTCTTTCGAAGTCTGAGACACCACAGCCCTTATGTGTGACGCAAGATTTTGTTCTTATATCATAATGCCAGTAGGTATTTTTAGCGAGGAACGTACAACTACCTTGATATTCTCTCTTCGTGCATGCCCTTGGTGCAAAATATTAATTAATAGATACCTTTTAAAGTAGAACCATTAAGGAAAAAATGAACTATAACCAAAAATGAAAGCATATATCTAATTCTGAATAGGTATAATTTGTCCGAGTTTTGTGGGTTTATATACCAAAATTTTGAGAAAAATTATCATCGATCCTTACTATTAAGGTATATATAAAATAGCACTCATTTCTCAATTTTTTTTGTTATTTTGTACAAAATATTTGATCAGAAAATTGGATTTAATAGCCATAGATTATATATATTCTCAATTAATAAATAATTTTAATATTTTTATGCAGATTATTTGATCATTACTCATTAATATGGGTACAAAGTGAAATCAACCCATACCACACCCATATTATCTGCAAACCACTTCTTCAAATATGTCTGAAACCCTTAAAATCATATCGTTTGTAAGAAACTGCTATCGGTACGTGTTTAATATTACAACTTTTCTACGATTATGTACGATCATTGCCGATGGTCGCCACAGTATTTTTATTAAATATTCTTTTTTAATAAATGAAGCGCCATTGAATATATCGAGTGTAATAAAAATTTTAGGTATTTATGGTTTAAATATCCATAATTTGGTGATCCAAATTATGTAATTTTTCATCAAAATGAACATTTTCTCAAATATTTTGTTTGAGAATTTCATCAAAACAAATATATGTCAAAGATAGTATATTACATGGTTTTCACCCAAAATCGCGCTTTTGAAAGAGGTATGTAATTTTATTTGGGAATAACCTAAAATAATTATTTGCAGAATTCTCAACAAAAAATAGATTTCATCTTTCTGCTTTGTATAATTTGAAGAAAAATGATGAATTAGCTGATTGCATATAAAATTTTTCGATTCATCCTTAAAAGTAAATGCCAGTTTTATAAAGAGACACCGGAAGATTGCATCGGGTACTTCCAACAAACGATGATATATAAATTGACAACTTAGTAAACCATCAAATAGTGTCTTGTTGAATTTATTCATACTTTATGAATAAAAATATACGGAACAATATTCATTTTTGGATATTTCCTAACACTTTTTGTAAAATCGAAATTTTCATTGAGCGAATATTGTTGGGTCTTGAGGGAGTTGTATTTACATGAGAATCTGATTCTATGAAGACCACGCCAGCATTAAATTATAAAAAAATACCGCAACAATATGACATTACTAGGGCATGGGGTTGGGAAGGAGATGAGTCAAGACCCTTGTCAATGTTTATGGCGGCACATATAAAACCTAAAAAAGAATATGCACCCAAGCCAGAGGAATCTAATAGGATGAGAACTCTCTTATGCAAAAAAAGTGACAATTTAGTGTAGGCACTTGTGAACTATGCCACAAAACTTACATATGGTCTGTGTAAGACAACCGGATAAGCCATGTCTTTTCGATGCTAAAGAATTGGTGGACCTAACTGGGCCTTGTGATTAGGCGTTATCAGCCCTAGGGCGACGAACTTAGCACATGAATCCAGACGCTGTACATGTCAGAATGAAGCTTTGTTTTGCATATATTTGTGGCAATAATCTAGCCGTTAACCCGATCCGTGTAGCCTCTTTTATGCGTTCAGGGCTCTTGTAGCTCACTTGAAGTTCGTGAGAGGTGTTGATGACTTTAGCTAGCCGCGTATATTCCTCAATGTCTTCGGTCCTGTAATCCATCTACCTACCTAATTGTTGCCATCATAGACTTGCCTTGGCCGCAGGCGCGATTTGGGTCATTTAGCTTCAGATATACAAGCTTAACTATCGAGGTTCATCTTTGGGAGTATTTGGCTATTGCCAACCATCTGCCTGTGATTTCGCTAATTGTTTCCATTTGCATGTATTAAAAGGCTTGTTTTCTTTCGAAGTGTAAAGCCTAATGAATACCTCTAACAGTAACAGCTACATTAAGAGACAAGAGGAACTCATAGGTGTCCACCCTAAGCCAAGTTCAGGGCGTCTGCTGTCCAGATCTCGGTTCAGAAATACGAGATATAAAAATAAAGCTGAGAAATACATAATGAGGAGGTCACTTTGTCGAAAACGGCTGGCCTTAGTTCCCGAAGTGCATTCATAGGTACAGATGGAGGCGGCGAGAACGCGAAACGACCGAATTGATCATAAAACTATCAAGTAAATTTCTGTTGCTGAATAATAAATAAATGACCTAAGGACACCTATCTGGTTTATGGTTTAGCCGCCCAATGTTGATCTTTGAGGTCAGGTGGCAAAAGTCCACTTCCTTTTACATTTACAAATGCGGGCGGCTGGTTTTTGTATTTATATTCAAATATTTATGAAGAACAGAAAAATCTTTGAATACGTACATATTCTTGTTAAATGATGGTATTTCTATATAGAATATTTAGAAATCCCCATAAATAAAGAGCTTGTGAATACTTAACGAATTATATCGATTTCAGGAGGGCGGACATAATAAATGATATGACTGCGCGTAATGTTTTTAACTATAATGAAATATTTATTTTAAATTTCCTATCCGCTCATTTATTAAATATGCATTTAGAGGATGAGAGAATGTGATATGATAACCGCCTAATATACGGCTATTAGATTTTCGCTATTGCCTTCAAGAAACCTAATTCCACAATGATCATCATCCATGAAAATGAAACAGGTTTTTTTCTGATAATGCTTTTAAAAATTTTCAGACATGCGCGAATTCATTTCTGAATTATCATTACATCAAACGAAATGTCGACGCCGTACCCATACAAATATCTATTTCCTGATCACGTTATGCCACACAAGTCTTCTTTTTTTGTAGTTTGTGATCGTCAAACTTAAACAAATTATTAAAATCCGTCATTCCATTTATCATCTGCTACGGTACTGAATTGCCATTTATCTAACTGAGATCACTGAAACATCCTTATTATCCTCAGTATATCAAAAGTTTGGTTACAGCTATGGGTTGAACTCATTTTATGATTCGCCATTTCGGCTCTAATTTCGCGAGATCGCTTATAATAATAACTTGAAAAATTAATATATCAATAAACAATATTTTACGCATCAATGAATATTTGTTAAGATGACCTACAAAAAAGAATCAAAAATTAATGCGGTAACAAAATATTTGTAAATAATATGTAAACCGCGTAGTTAATCAGTCAGGAGACTGCGCAACAAATCATTTTTTCCGAATAAATTATTAAAAGCAATATTAATGTTAATATAATTGAGCCACATTAAATATTACCGATAAGCAATAAATTATTCGCGGTTTATTAAGAATATGATGTATCAGCAATGCAATAGCTATTGCATTCGTGGTGTGTGTTGAACAGCATCGGTTCTTCGCAATTCCTACACATTTTTATGTATGGAGCACACCTTCCAATATATATGTTGAAAGCTATCTTGAAAGCTCCTGTCGCATCAGCAGGTAAATAACTTTCACCCCAATCTATTAGACATTCTAACTACTTCTAATAATTTACTTTCACTGGTGACCATGTGAGGACTTTTACAATACCTTGTACAGTCGGTTTCATCCCAAAAAAAGTTATGTTGTCTTTCGAAGTCTGAAACACCACAGCCCTGATGTGTGACGCAAGATCTTGTTCTTACATCATAATGCCAGTAGGTTTTTTTCTCAAGAAACGTACAACTACGTTGATATTCTCTCTTCGTGCATGCTTTTCGTGCTAAATATAAATTAATAGATACGTCTTAAAGTAGAACCATTAAAGAAAAAATGAACAATAACCCAAAATGAAAGCATATATCTCATTCTGAATAGGTATAATTTGTCCGACTTTTGTGGGTTTATATACCAAAATTTTGAGAAGAATGATCATCGATCCTTACGATTAAGGTATATATAAAATGGCAGTCATTTCTCAATTTTGTTTGATACTTTGTACAAAATATTTGATCAGACAATTGGATTTAATAGCCATAGATTATATATATTCTCAATTAATAAATTATTTAATTATTTTTATGCAGATTATTTGATCATTACTCATTAATATGGGTACAAAGTGAAATCCACCCATACCACACCCATATTATCTAAAAACCACTTCTTCAAATATGTCAGAAACCCTTAAAATCATATCGTTTGTAAGAAACTGCTATCGGTACGTGTTGAATATTACAACTTTTCTACGATTATGTACGATCATTACCGATGGTCGCCACAGTATTTTTATAAAATATTGTTTTTGTAAATTACGCGCCATTGAATATATCGAGTGTAATAAAAATTTTAGGTATTTAGGGTTCAAATCTCCATAATTTGGTGATCCAAATTATATATTTTTAATCAAAATGAACATTTTCTCAAATATTTTGTTTGAGAATTTTATCACAACAAATATATGTCAAAGATAGTATCTTACATGGTTTTCACCCAAAATCGCGCCTTTGAAATTGGTATTTAATTATATTTGGGAATGACCTAAAATTATTATTTTCAGAATTCTCAACAAAAAAACAAAGCTTTCATCTTTCCGCTTTGAATAATTTGAAGGAAAATGATGAATTAGCTGATTGCATATAAAATTTTTCGATTCATTCTTAAAAGTAAATGCCAGTTTTATAAGAAGACACCGGAAGATTGCATCGGGTACTTCCAACAAACGATGGGATGTAAATTGACAACTTAGTAAACCATCAAATAGTGTCTTGTTGAATTTATTCATACTTTATGAATAAAAATATACGGTACAATATTCATTTTTATATATTTCCTTACAACACTTTTTGTAAAATCGAAATTTTCATTAGGGTGAATATTGTGGGCTCTTAGGGGGGAGTTGGGAAGGAGATGAGTGAAGGCCCATGTCAGTGTTTAAGGCGGCACTTATATAAAACCTCAAAAAGAATATGCACCCAAGCCAGAGGAATCTAATTGGATGAGAACTCTCTTATGTTAGAAAAGTGATTATTTAGCATAGGCACTTGTAAATTATGCCACAAAACTTACCTATGGTCTGTGTAAGACAACCAAGGCTAATCCCTGTCTTCTCAATGCTAAAGAATTGGTTGACCTAACTGCACCTTGTGATTAGGCGTTATCAGTACAGGGGCGACGAATTTAGTACATAAATCCAGACGCTGTCGATGTCTGGATCAAGTCTTGTTTGGATATATTTGTGGCAATAATCTAGCCGTTAACCCGATGCCTGTAGCCTATTTTTTGCGCTCAACGCTCTTGTAGTTCACTTGAAGTTCGTGAGAGGTGTTGATGACTTTAGCCAGCCGCCTATATTCCTCCATGTCTCGAGTCCTGTAATGCATCAACCTACCTAATTGTAGCCATCACAGACTTGCCTTGGCCGCATGCGCGCTTTTGGTCATTTGGGTTCAAAATTACAAGTTTAACTATCGACGGTCATCTTTGGGAGTATTTGGCTATGGGCAATCGTCTGCCTGTGATTTCGCTAATTGTTTCCATTTGCAAGTTTGAATGTATTGAACGGCTTGTTTTTTATCCAAATTTAAAACCTAATGACTACCTCTTACAGTACTAGCTACAGATAGAGACAAGAGGAACTCATAGCTGTCAAACCTAGACCAAGTTCAGGGCGTCTGCTGTCCAGATCTCGGTTCAGAATTACGAGATATAAAAATACAGCCGAGAAACACATAATGCTGTGGTCACATAGTCGAAAACGGCTGGCCTTAGTTCCCGAAGTGCATTCACATGTACAGATGGAGGCAGTGAGAACGCGAAACGACCGAATTGATCCCAAAACTATCAAGTAAATTTATTTTGCTGAATAATAAATAAATGACCTAAGGATACCTATCTGGTTATAGTTTGGTCCGCCCGATGGTGATCTTTGAGGTCAGGTGGTAAAATTCAACTTCATTTTACATTTACAAATGCGGGCGGCTGGTTTTTACAATTATATTCAAATATTTTGGAAATTCCAAAAAATTTTCGAATACCTACATAATCTTATTAAATGATGGTATTCCTATATACAATATTTAGAAATCCCAAAAATAGAGATTGTGAAAACTTTAAGAATTATTTCGATTTCAGCAGTGACGGAGATAATAACAGATACGACTGCGCGTAATGTTACAGAAATTATTGTGAAATAATTATTTTAAATTTCCTATCCGCTTATATATTAAATATGCATTTAGAGGATGATAGAATGTGCTATGATAACCGCCAAATATATAGATATTAGATTTTCGATAAGGCTTTCAAGAAACCTTTATCCACAATGATCAACATCCATGAAATTGAAACAGGTTTATTTCTAATATTGCTTTTGACAATTTTCAGACATGCGCAAAATAAATCTGAATTATCATTTCATCCTCCCAAATTTCGACGCCGTACACATGCAAAAGGCTCTTTCCTGATTACGTTCTGCCATGCAAATCTTCTATGTTTGCAGATTCTGAGCGTCATACTTTAACTGAGTATTATATAACCTCATTCTATCTATCATTGCTCTGGTATGGAAGTGGCATTTATCAAATGGCAATCACCGAAACATCTCGCTCTATCCTTGGTGTATTCAAAGTTCGGTTACAGCTATGGGTAGAAAGCTTTATATGATTCGCGATTATGGCTCAATTATCATGCGATCGTTTCAAATTTTAACTTTAAATTTAATATATCAATCTCCCATGTTTTACGCCCTTATTATCTTTTGTTTAGGTGACCTAATTAAAAGCTATCAAAAATAAATGATGTATCAAAACTATTGTGTAATATATGTAAAAGGGCGGAATAGATCAATTAAGAGACTGCGCCCAACACCATTTTTTATTTACAAATAATTACAAACAATATTAATTTAAATTGAATAACTAAAGAATAATGATAAGCAAATAAAGTTATTCTCGATAGATCAACTTTTAATATCTTCTATCAGCAATGCAATATTTTGTGCATTCTTCCGTGGTGTTGAACAGCAATGGCGTAGGGCATGCAGGACAAATATCGACATATGGGGCACACTTTCCAATATATCTATCGAAAGCTATCTTGAAGTCTCCTGTCGCCCCAACAGGTAAATGACTTTTACCCCAATCTATGAGACATTCTAATTACAGCTAATAATTTACTTTCAGTCGTGACCATGTGAGGACTTTTGCAATACTTTATGCATTCTTCTTCATTCCAAAAAAAGTTAAATTCTCTATAGCGGTCTGCGACACCACAGCCCTTATGTGTGACGCAAGATCGGGTTTTTACATCATAATGCCAGTATGTATATTTTGCGAGGAACGTACAACTACCTATATATGCTGCCCTCGTGCATGCTCTTGGTGCAAAATTCAATTACTAAATACCTTTTAAAGTAGAACCAATTAAGAAAAAATGAAAAATAACCAAAAACGAAAGAATATATCTCATTCTAAATATGTTAATTTGTCCAGGTTTTTGTGGGTTTATAAACCAAAACATTGAGAAAAATATTTGCCGATTATTATAATTTGATTCTCTACAAATTATCAGTCATTTCTCAATTTTTTTGATATTTTGTAAAAATATTTGATTAGATAATTGTAGTATAATGGCCGTAAACTGTATATATTCTCAATTAATATATAATTCCATTTTTTATGCAGATTTTTTGATCACGACCCAATTAACATGAGTACAAAATCAAATTCTTTTTATATCCTAGATAATAATTTTCTACTGGTTGTCCCAAAATGAGTAAAACTTGCAAAATCATATCATTTTAAGAACTATCATCGGTATGATGTTAAATATTATATATTCTGTAATATTATTGGTATTGAGTATATCGGGATTTAATAAAATTATCGGAATTGATTGTTCAAACTTATAATTACGTTATCAAAAATATGTATAATGTCAGAATATGTACATATTCTCAAATATTTTGTTTGAGTACTTCATCACAGCAAATATATATCAAGGATGGCGTCTAACGTGGCTTTCATCCTATACCTAACCTTGGAATTGGAATTTAATATTTTTGTAAAAATGACAAAAAACGATTGTTCGCAGAATTCTGCACATAAACTAAATACTTATCTTTCTGCTTTGCATAATTTGGAAAAAAATGATTAAATGGCTCATTTCATACGGGAAACTTGTAGCGTGCATTAAAATGGGACACCGGGAGATTGCAATGGCTACTTCCGAATAACGATGGTATACCTATTGACGAATTCGTTAACTATGAAGTAGCTTCTGGTAGAATTTATTCATACTTTATGAATAAAGTACAAGGTATAGCGGTTTCTATTAAATAAAATGATAAGATCAAGATAAATGTCTTATCGCTAATCATCGGAGCGGAACGCGCCTTAATTAAACACCTAGAATCGTCGTTTTCGGCTTTTGTATCCTTTGGTTTTGGAGGTATTCCTCTCTTTGGTGTCACTTCTAGTGAGAAAAAAATGAGATATAAATATGCCAGTGTGGACATGTGGTTGGAAACCACTTCGGGTATTCCACCAATGTCGATCTCGAATGTTTTTCTCGACTTGTTGATAACCGCGAATGGGCCGGAGTAGGATCGCTGATGGGAGGATTTTGATGAGTAGTTTCGATGAAACACGAATTCGTAATCATTTATGTTTTGAGAAACTATGTAC
>JWZT01000764.1:22372-36907 GCA_000827895.1 Thelohanellus kitauei
CCATTATGAATAATTTGGTTATTAACGACCTCACAACGCGCGAGACATTCTTTTTTCAGGTATTCAACACAGCGCCAGTATACTGTAGTCATTAATTGATTATATTTGAAATAAAGAAATCCGTTCGATTCCAACATATATTTTACCACTTGAAATTTTGATATAATTAACACAATGTACCAGAATTTGAAATATTTAAATATTCATAAATTAAAATACTAAAAAAATTTAAATATGTACTTGCTCATTTTAATTTTAGATCAAATGTCCTTTATACCAAATCAACTGAGTTATCGGCAAAGTTCGGATTTTTGATCAAATCGTACATTACGAGTGGTAATATAGAAATCCTATTTTCTGTCAACATAAAAACTAGGCTATTTCTAATGTATACATATAAATACTTTTTTACTCAACAAATCGAATATCATTTCCGATATGGTATCAATTATATTTTATGATACATGTATGATTATAAAATATACGTGATATATGTATGTGATTAGCCTTTCTCTGTTTATATCTTTAAAAGTCCTTACTAAATAAACATACATGCAAAGGTGCTCATAACATAAAAAAATGTTGATAATCTTTTAAATTACTATATCTTCTTTTTTATTCCAAAATCCAGCATTTTAACCAAATCTAAAAGGAGTAACAAAAATCTTTGTTCTAAAACCATAAAAATGAAATTTCTCAAACCTTTAGTATTTTTTCAACAAAATAATTTAAAGATGACGTGTACAAATTTACATTTACCAAAGATAAAAAAGCTGTTTATATATGAGAATAAATACACCACCGATATAATCCATATGTAATATATACTAATTAAAAATATTCCTATTTATATTTTATATATTGTTAAATTAGAGGTTTTTTTTTGAATTTGAAACATGCCCACTCACAAGAATATTTGTGGTGATGTGATATAAATTAAATATATCGCATTTATTCATATTTCTATTTATATCTTCTTGTTTATATATGATATCACATTGCTTTACTTTTATTATTTGAACATCTCGATGAAGTCTTTGGCAACATTTATAGTTTCTAAATTAGTCAAGATCAACGTTAATTTTACATTTTTTACGAAATGATTGCATATTTTATAAATTTTGTTTATTTAATTTTGAAAAATGCATTTTCGCGTCTGACAAAACGTAAAGGATTATATGTAATGTTAGATGATAATATTGTCGTCTTAGATATGATTGTTGGTAATATGAATGATAACAGGGAAATGGGTTTTTAATTCTATACATAATATATCAAATTATGATGTTTGAACTAATCATCTCTCACTATATATTTCATATCTAAATCGCATGTTTTTGATAAATTGTATGTCAAATCAGAGTTTAAGATTGTTTCCATAATTTGACCTTATAATACATTAAAATTTTAGATATAGAACTCAAGAATCGAATATATAAAATATCAATCTACATAGCGTCGATGCTCATAATGATTTGTCGGAACTGATACGTTTTTTTTTAATTGTTTTAAGTCGACATAATTGTTTATAAACTGCCATATTACAAACATTTACTTTTGATTATTTTTATGTTATATTTGGAACCAACCGGAGACAATTTTAACTATAAATGTAAATTCTACTTTTTGAATTTTATGAAGTCGGGATATATCAATCAAAATAAATACAATATTCAAAATTTTCTATGATTAAAGAGCCTTTCTCTGTTTTTTTTTATATTTATGATGTTAAAACCATTCATATCTGTTTCATATTACATCATCTATATTCTTAGTTATAGTATTCAAAAAAATATGTATTAGATATTCGTAATTTCTCGACATTATTTTATAATTACATGTTTAATTAATGAATCTTTTCTTCATTTCTTCACGTGTGTCTATGTTCTTTTTTAATGCAATGCTGATAATGATCTATTATATAGTATGAAATCCTGTTCTTTTATCATACTTTGCTTTAACATTAATATGAATGAATATGATGTCAAACAAACTATTTAGAAATTATTTTGTGGCAGTAATATAAAATATTTAAAATATTCAAAATAATTGTGAATTCAATATTATGATATTTATTTTAAAACCGTCGATGTCAAAAATGGGCTAGATATCAAGTAAATGCTCTTCGATAAACAGAAAACACAGACCGTTTCTTCATAATATGATCGATACGAAAATGTATTTTCTTTAAGTCTTGATAATTTACTGGTTTGAATTTTAACGTAGATTTAATGTAAAATTCATTATATATGTTGTAATAAACGCGTTTTATAAAATCCAATCTCAGTCATATTATTTTCTTTTCTATCAATATATGTCATCACTTTCTATATAGAGTTCGAGTAATATGACTTATTTTCATTGGTTAAATCTTTTAGAACATTTTAAAGTTATAAAAATGCTTTTAAATAATCGTCATTTATAATCCGAAATTCCTCCACTGAGAATAAAAGGGAATAAAAACTCTTGTTTTATTGACACCACAAAAAAAGAGTTTTACATCTGCAAGAAAGCGATCGCTATTTCAAATAAACTTTATTTTGAAGAATTTAAAAAAATAATCACAATAGATTAAAGAAATACGTCGAAAATATTAATAGTTTTATATTCGAACGTAAAATTTGTTTCAATAAATTGCCGCCGTTCTTAATAAAAATAAGATGATAGATTGAAGCAGTGGTAAAAGTTAAAAATGACGAGCTTAAGTTAGAATTGTATCACGGCACTTACTAATCATAATATGAACATAAATGTCATGTGATTGAAAACATGATTGATGAGTTACACCATTTTTCATTCCGAATGGCATGGTTTTACATTCTAAATGGCCGATTTTCGCGCATAAATTGAATTGTTTCATTCATAATAGCCTATTATTGCATTTTAGTGGCCGAAGATCTTCGCGATTCAAAATTTTAACTGCGACGCGGGATTTTTCATCCAGAAAGCACAAGGATTTCATTAAAAAGCCAATTTTTTTAAATAAAATTAATTCGAAAGTTCTCGTTGCAATTCCTATGACGCAAACCGCATAGATTTGCCAATCCAACTCTAGAAGTCGTTCCGTGAAATCTGAGTGAACGTTTCTTTTCCAAATAGATGAGAATTATCCATTGCCGAAGGGTTTTTTTTGACAGGGACATTCTTCTGACCATAATTTTGGAAGCGTTCACTCAGATCTCAAGAAACGAATTTAATGGTTGGATTCGCGAATCAATGCTGTTTGCGTCAAGCGTGGCAACGGAAACATTTCACTCGATTTTCAAATAATTTTATGTAAAAATATCGGTTTTTTAATGAAATCCTCGACTTTTCTGGATGAAAAATAATGTGATGCAGTAAAAATTTTTGAACATGGGCAGATCTTCGGCCATTAAAATGCAGAAATAGGCCACTCGGAATGAAAAATGGTGTATAATCGACAAATTTTTAAAAATACGCCTATAATAAAACACAGTGGCACATAGATTAATTAATGTTTCTCGTTATCGTAAGACTTGTTCAACAAAATAAAAATATTTTTTGTATTTTTCTATTCAATTATTAAACAGATATAAATGTAATTCCATGGATTCACGTGTTCATTTACATAATTAATAAAAGTATATAATCACGCACTAAGATATCGTGGATTTCGTTTTAATGAATGGTACGATAATAATTCGATTAATTACAAAGTTTGAAAGAAAGATTTTACATAGATGAGGTTGATTTGAAGCAAACTGACTCTGGTTTCATGTATAGTCATTGAATGCTTGGACGGCAAAAAACGAAGAAATAAATATTACAATAAACGAATATAACTCGGACATCTACAATTTCCGTTGTAATTTACATAAAAAATCGTTGATCAGATAAATCATTAACTTATTTAACATTATGAATTACGCGATAACTACTGTTTATTTTCATTAGAGGTAACGTTCTTAAAACTTAAAAATATTAATAGTGGTTCGGTTTACTTGGAAGTTATAAGGCGTTGAAATAATATGAAGTTGGATGAAATATTAGCGATTGTTATCGAAGTATATTTTATATTGTTGTATTTTTGGAAATATTTATTAATATTAATGCATCGTAGATCGAAAGGTTGAGTGATATTAATTTATTGACCCATTTAGATTTTTTATCGATTCTGTACAAAAGAATTGAATATATTTTAAGAAATCTTTTGGAATAGAATAAACTAAAGATAGATACCTATAAATGTATTTTTCCTTTTGAGTCTAAACGCAAGCGATTATAAAAATAGCCCGTCGAAAATAACTGAATCTATTATCGAAATCGAAAATCTATTCTTTTTGATAATTTTTTAGATAATCAGATTCAAATCCATAAATACATGTACATAATTTCATGTATATTAATATATTATTATGTATTTTTTTATTAATCCATGAAGAATTGTCTAACATTTTTCCAATAAACTTATCCAGAAATAGACAGATGAAACATAAGAATTCAAAATTTTTCTGTCATGCGCACAAAGCTAAAAGTGAACGCTATACAAAATTACAAGCCTAAGAATGCTACGATCGATACAATTAAGTGAATAAAACTGTAACCTTAATCAATTACAACTTTAATGCATTTTGAAATAGATGGTTCTATTTTAAGCTCCTAATTGACGATGTTAACAAGAGCCTGTACAGAAAAGATATCTTTGTGTATATGTTCTAACAGTAACGTACACTAAAGGGTATGTCACTTACTCATTGCGATTATATATCATTCCTTTTTGATGGATAAATTCCGTAATGTCGATAAATTGTTGTACAAAAATTTTATGTGTTGAATACAACATATGTTTAAAAGATGTTTTGTTCCACTAATGATATGAACAATCAATCCCTTCTGTTTGAACATTAAATCTCTAACGTGATAGGGATCCCAAGAGTGGTCTGCTATAAGATGTATATTCACGACATTTGTTAAAATATTATAACTAAATGCCGTCAGTCATATAAGTAGTGTAACTAGAAAATACTCAACAAATTTATATATTGTGGAATAATTATCATATAAATTTGTGCTATTTTACTTTTTACAAAATCTCTATATTTAAGAATTACTTATTTTATACATTTGTTACAATTTATTAATCGCATGATATGGCACGGAACTACCGAAATTTAACAAAGAATTAAATAATAATAATAATAATGTGTAATGAAATTTAACAAAAAGATTTTCGTATTTTAAGTGTTATAACTTTTCGATTTGTTCGACTCTCTCTCCGAATAAATCAAAATTCTCTACAGGGAGATAAAGATATGAATTTAAACGGTATTTTTTTATTTTTTGATTCAATCTCAAGTTGGCAAATCGAAATTACATTCACTTTATATGTATAGAGCACCCTATTTCTCAAAAGTATTTTAACCACGCATTGTATATATGTATAAAATCTTTTTTTTTAAATTTCGCTCTTGTGGTTTATAATAGGATGAGTTTATACACGATGAATAAAGTAATGTTACTATTTTTCGATTAATCATTAATAATATCTTTTATAGAAAAATTTAGACAATAAAATTACGTATGGAACAACAAATTAATACGGATAATTTTATTAATGAAAATTAACTATATATATTTTAAAATATTTTTTTAAGGGTATTGGAATTCTATATTTCCCTCCTTGCAATTCTATATTCCAATGATTGAACTACTATATCAACACTACCTGGTTTCGCGACCTATAGCAGCACTTTTATTGAAATAAATTTGTGAACATAATAAAGAATTGCATTGACGAAAATGAAAAGTTGAATGTTCAGCATGCATGTACAACATTAAAAGTAATTACCATTTTTATTCAATATATGCCGTAACGAAAAGATATTCCTAGATACTAATGTTATGCCTATCTGAAAATCCAACTTCATCTATTAGTTTAGCTGTTTTTTGTTACTTTTTATTTTCTGTAAAATTCCTTGTTTCATTTCCCATAATTCATCAGTACAACTCGCTTCTTTGGGTGTAATATCCAGATAATGGTAACTGTATTTTACGTTTTACGTGCATTCTGAAGATTAAGTTTTTCATTTTCGTCTGTACACTTCCTTTTTTAAGTTCAAGAATTTATTATGAAAAAATGTCTATATTTGACGCAAAACCCAGTAGTCTGGATATTAAAGTTCAATTGGGGGAATATAGCATTGCAAGAAGTGCAACATAGAATTGTAACGAGGGAAACATAGAATTGTATGGAGGGGAGCATAGAATTGCATTGAGAGGAATTTAGAATTGCAAGGATGAAAATATAGAATTGCAACACCCTGTAACTAACAAAAGTATATTCAATATATCTACCAACGTTTTGTTTGGTAATTTTCTGTTATAAATATATAAATCATTAACTATATTTACGTAAATGTCTGTTTATTGTCATATCTTTTATTAAATGAGTCAATTTATTAAGTCATTATATCATACTTAAAAGTTTCTATAACCTCAAAACATGGTTATATATTCTCAAAATTGAAAGATGGGTTTCAAATAATGTTTAATTGTGCATATGTGATTTTATAATGGATAATTTTTAGCCTTTCAGGTATTTTAATGTTAAAGAATTGTTTAATATAAATCTACTCTCGTCATATTTAAATATAACAGATTTAAAATATGACAGAAATTACATATAATTCGCGAATTGTTTTGTATAAGAATAGTGTCGATACTTTAAACTATAGTGATTTAACCTATAAGGTGTATTAAGATATTTTTTGCACATTTAATGATTTTTTAATGAATTCATTTCAAGAAAAGAAATCTTAGATTTTTTTCAGTAAAATAAATGAAAATTCAATATATTGGTATGTCAAAACTAATAAACAGAAAATTATAATTTATATTTGTAGTTTAACGTTGAAATATTAAGGTAAAATTTTAACAATTTGTATCATTTGTATAATTTCAAACTAGTGTAATAAATATCTTACCACCTTTTTTACATAATTGAGATAACCACGTCTTACAAAAAGATACTAATATCCATATACCGATTTGAAACTTCAAAAAAAAATGATCTGAAAAATATTCTTGATAATAAATCATCGATCAGTTTTTATCATTGTACTTACAGTCAATCCACCATATATTTGTTTTTATGATTATCCAAGTTTTTGTGAAAATTATTGTCATGAAACGTCAATGCAAAATTATTGATTGTAAAACCGATGTTAGGATCATATTCCAAATATAAGAGGATATATAAAACCTCATCAGCATAATTAGTATGACCTATTATGTGAATAAAATTGAAAGTAACTTTTTCAATGTAAAATGACATGTTTTGGGTGTATATTTAATACATATCATTAATCTTTCGAGACCGATTATCTGAACTTGAGTTAAAGAAGTCTCTACCAAAGAGTAACGTTAAAATCTAGAATCTGAAATTTAAGTATCTGAAATAAAATATATTTGATTACCGTCATTTCATTGATGTTAAAGCTGACCCAAATAAATACAAATACAATCGAATACATTTTCTATCCAATGATATATAGTGAATCTTAATTATAGAAAATTTTTAAATACGCATGGGCGACCATTTATTCATAATTATACATGAATTAAACTTTTTATAATTGATGAATTTCTATGAATGAATCTATTGTTTATTAAAATGAAAAATAATGACATAATATATATTCGTCATATTATTCAAAATGGTACTTACAAATATAAATTTGTTTCTTAAAAACATATTCAGTATTGTGTCAATGACAACATCGAAATATGTTAAATATTTAAGATAATCTCAATATATATCCCTCATGTTAATAATTATTGTGAATTTGCGTGTTAAAATACACTCTAGAATATTATATGGCATTAATTAATCAAACTTTAATGTTTTATATTGATTACGCATTTATCTGAATCGCCTTATTAATTTTGATGTTATTTTTCGAATTAATCCAATATATATTAACTTTTATTATAACTTATATCGCTGTGTTAACAACATAATTTTAAAAATATCAAGAATTAAGAAGTAGCTATTCAATATTTAAGAATAGCTTTAACTAAAACATAACAATTAGTTTGAATTTAACAACACGAACATATAAGTGTAAATATTTATTTAATATAATGCCGAATTTTGAATACGATAAATTTTTTACATTCCTCAGAAATTACATTCACTTTATATGTATAGAGCACCCTATTTCTCAAAAGTATTTTAACCACGCATTGTATATATGTATAAAATCTTTTTTTTTAAATTTCGCTCTTGTGGTTTATAATAGGATGAGTTTATACACGATGAATAAAGTAATGTTACTATTTTTCGATTAATCATTAATAATATCTTTTATAGAAAAATTTAGACAATAAAATTACGTATGGAACAACAAATTAATACGGATAATTTTATTAATGAAAATTAACTATATATATTTTAAAATATTTTTTTAAGGGTATTGGAATTCTATATTTCCCTCCTTGCAATTCTATATTCCAATGATTGAACTACTATATCAACACTACCTGGTTTCGCGACCTATAGCAGCACTTTTATTGAAATAAATTTGTGAACATAATAAAGAATTGCATTGACGAAAATGAAAAGTTGAATGTTCAGCATGCATGTACAACATTAAAAGTAATTACCATTTTTATTCAATATATGCCGTAACGAAAAGATATTCCTAGATACTAATGTTATGCCTATCTGAAAATCCAACTTCATCTATTAGTTTAGCTGTTTTTTGTTACTTTTTATTTTCTGTAAAATTCCTTGTTTCATTTCCCATAATTCATCAGTACAACTCGCTTCTTTGGGTGTAATATCCAGATAATGGTAACTGTATTTTACGTTTTACGTGCATTCTGAAGATTAAGTTTTTCATTTTCGTCTGTACACTTCCTTTTTTAAGTTCAAGAATTTATTATGAAAAAATGTCTATATTTGACGCAAAACCCAGTAGTCTGGATATTAAAGTTCAATTGGGGGAATATAGCATTGCAAGAAGTGCAACATAGAATTGTAACGAGGGAAACATAGAATTGTATGGAGGGGAGCATAGAATTGCATTGAGAGGAATTTAGAATTGCAAGGATGAAAATATAGAATTGCAACACCCTGTAACTAACAAAAGTATATTCAATATATCTACCAACGTTTTGTTTGGTAATTTTCTGTTATAAATATATAAATCATTAACTATATTTACGTAAATGTCTGTTTATTGTCATATCTTTTATTAAATGAGTCAATTTATTAAGTCATTATATCATACTTAAAAGTTTCTATAACCTCAAAACATGGTTATATATTCTCAAAATTGAAAGATGGGTTTCAAATAATGTTTAATTGTGCATATGTGATTTTATAATGGATAATTTTTAGCCTTTCAGGTATTTTAATGTTAAAGAATTGTTTAATATAAATCTACTCTCGTCATATTTAAATATAACAGATTTAAAATATGACAGAAATTACATATAATTCGCGAATTGTTTTGTATAAGAATAGTGTCGATACTTTAAACTATAGTGATTTAACCTATAAGGTGTATTAAGATATTTTTTGCACATTTAATGATTTTTTAATGAATTCATTTCAAGAAAAGAAATCTTAGATTTTTTTCAGTAAAATAAATGAAAATTCAATATATTGGTATGTCAAAACTAATAAACAGAAAATTATAATTTATATTTGTAGTTTAACGTTGAAATATTAAGGTAAAATTTTAACAATTTGTATCATTTGTATAATTTCAAACTAGTGTAATAAATATCTTACCACCTTTTTTACATAATTGAGATAACCACGTCTTACAAAAAGATACTAATATCCATATACCGATTTGAAACTTCAAAAAAAAATGATCTGAAAAATATTCTTGATAATAAATCATCGATCAGTTTTTATCATTGTACTTACAGTCAATCCACCATATATTTGTTTTTATGATTATCCAAGTTTTTGTGAAAATTATTGTCATGAAACGTCAATGCAAAATTATTGATTGTAAAACCGATGTTAGGATCATATTCCAAATATAAGAGGATATATAAAACCTCATCAGCATAATTAGTATGACCTATTATGTGAATAAAATTGAAAGTAACTTTTTCAATGTAAAATGACATGTTTTGGGTGTATATTTAATACATATCATTAATCTTTCGAGACCGATTATCTGAACTTGAGTTAAAGAAGTCTCTACCAAAGAGTAACGTTAAAATCTAGAATCTGAAATTTAAGTATCTGAAATAAAATATATTTGATTACCGTCATTTCATTGATGTTAAAGCTGACCCAAATAAATACAAATACAATCGAATACATTTTCTATCCAATGATATATAGTGAATCTTAATTATAGAAAATTTTTAAATACGCATGGGCGACCATTTATTCATAATTATACATGAATTAAACTTTTTATAATTGATGAATTTCTATGAATGAATCTATTGTTTATTAAAATGAAAAATAATGACATAATATATATTCGTCATATTATTCAAAATGGTACTTACAAATATAAATTTGTTTCTTAAAAACATATTCAGTATTGTGTCAATGACAACATCGAAATATGTTAAATATTTAAGATAATCTCAATATATATCCCTCATGTTAATAATTATTGTGAATTTGCGTGTTAAAATACACTCTAGAATATTATATGGCATTAATTAATCAAACTTTAATGTTTTATATTGATTACGCATTTATCTGAATCGCCTTATTAATTTTGATGTTATTTTTCGAATTAATCCAATATATATTAACTTTTATTATAACTTATATCGCTGTGTTAACAACATAATTTTAAAAATATCAAGAATTAAGAAGTAGCTATTCAATATTTAAGAATAGCTTTAACTAAAACATAACAATTAGTTTGAATTTAACAACACGAACATATAAGTGTAAATATTTATTTAATATAATGCCGAATTTTGAATACGATAAATTTTTTACATTCCTCAGAATTTGCAGAAATTAGTTTTATAGAAAATCTATAATAAATTTATCTCAATACCTTATGCATAAATTTTAAATTTGATTCATTTTTCAGCATACTTTGATAATAAATATATCATTCTGTATAAGATAATGTATTTTTTAAATTGATTTTAACAAATATCTTGGTGTAGTCATAAATTTTTAACATGGTTTCCATTTAATTTCGAGATTGATCCATTTACTGTCGACCCTGCCTAGCGTTAAACAGTGCACCCTAGAACATTCCTTTTTGAGCACCCGAAAACGACACATGTGATTCACAGCTAAATGAGTCTACCAAATATTCTTAAATTTATAATTATATTAAATAGGAAAATGAGTAAATCAGGTCCCGGCGCAATAATGCCAAAGCACACAATGTATAGAATATTAAATACTATACATTTGCATCGTTTACACTTAACAATATATTTTCTATTGATTTGAGAGCATTACTAAACATCGATCATTATACAGTTTCAATTCACTGGTGATATTTCTGGGAAAAAGATTCTGCAATGCGTGTCGGGAAAAACACCGTTCAAACATCTAATATTACGGTCAAGAAAGTTGGTTGTTCATAACCGGTCAGAATTATTTTGTCAATAATTTCTGGTTTTGGGATCATTGCTCGCTGATCTTATTTACTCATTTCCTCATTTAATAAACGTATATAAATAATGGGTAGACTCGTTCAGCCAAAAATCACGTATGTCGTTTTCTAGTGCGCAATAATTGAATGTTCATGTGCGCACTGATGAACGCCAGGGATGATCGATAGTAAACAGATCATGCTCGATAGTAAATGGAAACCCCCTAAATAAGGGTTTTTAGTAATCTTTTAACATGATAGTAGATATTTCACGAAATATTTAAATAAAAACATTCATGTTACAAGGAGTTTTGAATGATTAGATGAACATTGGATTAGGTTTTTGTAAATAGATATTCTCTAATCAAAATATATATAGTTCATTGAATATCAATTTTGATATTTTAGTAATATAAATATAATTTTAAATCTTATTCGTAATTATCATCTTCGAAAACATTATACAATTTGGATTAATTATTTCTACACATAAGCTTTACCAGACCTAATCATCACTGGCTATATTTCAATTTATGCCTTGACAAATTTTAGAAATTCCATGTGATTTGTTTAAAACCTTATTTAAATTTCTGCTTCAAAACCGATATTGATCATCTGCCATTGTAATTAAATATATTCCAAAAATTCTTCCTATAAAATGTGAACATCGGAATGTCATAAATATATTATCTCATTTTATTTGATTTTTTTTCATGGTTGAAGCTTTTTGTATATGAGAATTCATCATTCAAGTTGAATGCTTATATTTATTATCTTAAACTAATTTTGGTTATAATGTGAGAGGATCCATGAAACTAAATACAAGATTAATAAGAATTTTTTATCTAAGACTTTGATTTACAATCACAGGGTCATGTGCCTGATCCCCCTGAGCCATAACCTACAAAAATCGTTTTAATATATTCATCCAAACTCTTGAAGGAGTTTAAGAGAAATGTTAATGGAACGAAAGTATAGTCTGTTTGTGACTACTATAGCGCATCTATAGTATATAAAACGTACAGGGTTTCCATCCATTATCGCGCAGATTCCATTTCATTTCGCGCAGATTCCCTATTTAATCTCTCTACAACAAAATTCCTTGTAGAGATACTTAATAAAATATCGAAAAGAGAATACGATTTTAGAATTTTAATCAATATTCTTACTGATGTTTATTTCCGCCAACGTTTATGCTGCTTTCGACGCTGTTAAAATATCAAACTCAATCATGAACTGTAACAAGTCTATATGACTACTTTAATGCTGTCGTAAGCCCACCAGCTTTGTCTCTTTACATTTACCCCCACTGTATCATGAATATACTTTTTTCGATAAAACATATGCCTTATAAATGATGAAATGTTAAAGATTTGGATGTAGGAATCCCCTCTTTGAAAAATATTTAATGATTAGTTTTTTTTTCGTTCGAGATTGAACTATAAAACTAACCACACAAATTGTTGGAAACCTCTAAATATATACTGAAAAAAATAGTTCTCGTTTCAATCAATATTTAAATATCACTAAATTGAATTGAAAATGACACTAATTTAAAAGAGGATTTGCGCGAAATGAAATGGAATTTGGGCGATAATGGATGGTAACCCTGTATAAAATGCTACTAGGCATCGTATTATTAGATCTGAAATCACGTGATTAATTTAAAATGGTCTTTTTTTAAAAATATAAAGATATTTTTTGTAAAACACAGATCAATTTTTGTAAATAAAAACGCGTCTTACGGCTGTTATACAAAAAATTTTCAGCAAAAATTTGAAACGCGAATTAAATATTAATCCAAAAATTAAGGTATATATGTACACACGGTTTAATTTTCAAAATTCATATATTAAAATATCCATTCTTTATCAAAGTTTAATTTTGTAGAACTAATATTCAAATATACCTATCATTTAAAAAATAAAAAAAATGAATACATATTGAAATTCATAAAATTTTTATAAAAAAATATTTGATAAATATCACAATATTTTTTTTAAAAAATATCAGATATTTTTTCACAAGATGTCCCAGTATATTAATACAAATATCCTAAATGTTTGAAAAGATAATAAAAATTTTAAGAATCTTCATTAAGTTTCATCTAGGAAAATAGCATCAGTTGTGTTGTCTAACAAGACAATAGTTTAAATATTTCTTAATTTAATCTGATAAGTAGGGGGATAAGAGATTATTTTTGTCTAACTTAATCACGATAAAATTGAAAATACCACTAGATTAAAAAGCGTATTCTCGAAAATTTAGCTTATACGCGTAATTGCAGTTTCAAGATATTTCTGCATAAAAAAATCTAAAACGTTTTTTAAGTGGTGAAAATCGGCATTTAAACATTATAAATGAATTCATGTTTAATACATATCTCGATGTTTAATTATTTTTACACTGCGCATGAAAAACGTTGGTATAAATCACTCAATTCTCAAAAACGTTTACCGTCTACTCAGTTATATTAAAATGATTTTGCTGCTTGTGTAGGACGATAAAATCCATTTGCCTCAATAGAAATATAGTTAAAATCTCTCAATACATTTTTTAATTTTCAAGCATATCAATGAAACATTAAAAAGTTTTTTTTATAGAAAGTCGCGTAAACAAAATAAAATGTATAGAATTAATGAAAATTCTATACAAAAGGCCATGGTGGTTTCTTCTAATTGACATAAATTAAAAAATAAAAATATTTATCATATATTTGACTACTTGGCAAACAAATTGCCTATATGTCTTGACATAATTCTCAATTTAAAATAATTCTACAAGCCATACATAATGATAATACATGCACATATAAAAAAAATATAAATTACCAATACAAATAACATTTTTATGAATATAAAGATACCCAAATAATTTAGAGCCTCCTAAGACATTGACAATGATTAGCTAGAGAGTAAACAGATATGTTGATATTATCGAAATTTCACTGTTGTGCATAATCAACAAG
>JWZT01000765.1:6672-19309 GCA_000827895.1 Thelohanellus kitauei
AAATATTTAACTAGACACTGTCGCATTATAAAAGTTGGTATTAAATAAGTCTTGTGTCGTAGATTTCCATTTGATTTAGTATCTTTAAAGGATGATTAATTTATGTTAGTATTCTAAAATTTAATAAAGATAGAATTAGACAAAAAAATCAATTGATGCTGTTTGTCAATTATCATTTAATACTAAGCTTTTACTTCCATTTATTAAATAGATTGGTATGGATAACACGGAATTATTAAATGTGATAAAATCTCATTCATATACATGTGATGTATATGAAAATGATTGTTTTTTTACAATAAGATTATTTCAAAATGTTACAAAACCACGTGTGAATACATTGCTTTGATGGTTCAAATAATGACATTTCCAATCAAATTCTGACTTTTCAAATCTAATATGGACACTTTAAAGCCAAATGAAGGGCTCGACATTGACCACTAAATGTACTCTTATGAAAGTTCCAACAAAAATCACACGTAATGGGGTCTCGAAATATACGTAATCTTCTGTATGCACATGCGCGAAATTTTATATAATTTTAGATTTTATTGACTACATGGCAGTAGACATTTGGCCCCAAAAGCAATTAACTTCTAAGCTCATTAGACTTTAAATTTTTATCAATGAAAATTCTCTAATGTAACTTCCTAACCAAAATTACATATTTGGGGTGTTCGACTCTAGTGTTTGACCCTAAATTGCACAATTTACATTTAGTCTTACTCATGAGAATACATAGGTGATTTACAACATCAGATGACCATTCCATTGCTGGTTTACATTTCGTTATCGTCAACTAGGTGCTTCAATATCGCCACCCATAAGATGATTGTAATTGAAACGCGAAATCAAATGATACGGGCAGTATTCTTTTGAATCATGGAGTTCCATTTGAATTTAAGGATAAGTATGGGTGACGATAACGAATGGGAAACCCAGTAATGCAATGGTCATTTCTAGTTTTAATCACAGGTGTATTCTTATGAGTATGATTAAATGTAAATTGTGCGATTTAGGGTGATACTGCTACAGTCGAATACCCCAAATATGTGATTTTGGTTCGGTAGTTACATTAGAATATTTTCATCAAAAATAATTGAAACGTCAGTGTGTTTTGAAATTAATTTTTCTGACGAAAACAGTCCACTGCCATACAGTCAATAAAATCTTAAATTATGTAAAAGGTTGCGAATATGCATATATGGGGTCACATATATCTCGAAACCCCATTATGTGTGATTTTTGTTGGGAACTTGCATAAGAGTACATTTATTAGTTGAAGTCGAGTATAACATTTTGCTGCAAATGTCATTATTCGTTTAAACAATTCATCATTTGATTGTAAAAGTCATTGTAGGAACCCTCAAAGCACTGTAAATATTCCGAGAATTGTATGTTGACGTCAAAGAATATAATTTAAAGATTCGTGAAATATTTTTTACAAGAATTGATGCTCTTCATGTAAAATTTATACATAAATTTCGTCCGTTTGGATCATTTCAATAAATTAGGACAGCCATAATATAGTTATACAAATTTTTATATATAGAAAAAAAGGAAATATTAATAAAAAACTACGTTAAATCAACAAACTCGGTGTAGAGAGATTTGATATTTAATATCTGAAAAGCTAGAGCCAAATCGTTGGGAAATCAACAAGCTTGAAATTCTCATAAAGATTTTTATATTTGTAAACTCGGATGATTTTTACATTTGAACAGCCTCTTGAATTCATTGATTTTATGATTCATTAAAAGCGATATATATTTATTGATCAACCAAATTTGAAAAAAACGATTTTTTTAATTACAAGAAACCACTAATCACAGGAACATGAGATTGAAAAAACAAATAAAAAATATAATACTAAATATCTGGGGCTAATTAACATAAACGGCATAGAAGAATAGGGGATGCCAGAATTTGAAATGTATATAAAATAAAAATCGTTCTCATATATTCGCTTCTGCTCATATTTTTAGTCTCTTATGACTAGTCGTATACCATTATTTCGAGGGTTCGACGTTATATAGTGTTTATCGATCTATTTAATAATCTTTGCAACCAATTTAATAAATGTTGCCAAAAATAAAAAGAGAATTACATGAACGGAAAAATATACTTTAATTTGTGATGTTTTAAAATTGACAGATTATTCAGATGTTTTTAAGAGTTAACCAAGTGAAAAAAGAATTGGTTGTAAAACACGAATCAGGGTTTTAAAACAATTATACATGTTTGCAAACCAATAGAATCAGAGAGTGTTTGATTTTAATTTTGATTTATGCCGGACCTTGAAAAATTACAAACCTCCAATATGCAAATATCTCTTCCCGGATACTCCATTCGGAATACAGATTTTGTGAAATTTTGCACATTTCTTACAAATTTATGAATTAAAAATATTAATACTATCGTAATTGTTTGACTCACCAACAACAATAGATTAGATTGTTTAATCAAACAGCATTAAAATTTAGGGAAAATATGGTTTCTCATGCTTCGCATGATTGGTGTTTTTGAAAATATGGAGATAGACGATAAAATGGAAAGTTTATATATTATTGTTAATTATACCGCTCATACATAAAATTTTTGATTTGTGGCAACTTTTATACAATAGGTTGCAAAGATTATATAAAAGATCGAATAACCTTATACCTCATCGACGCCTTTTAGCAGTTTAGGTACATTGAATACACGAATATATGTTCATAATGGATTTAATACGGGTCCGCGAAACCAATATGGTCCAGACTACGTTGCAAAAAGAAAGGACACAGAATAATATACCTTCCACCCTACTCATATTTCCTCAACCAGATTAGAAATTAGTAACCATAATATGGATAAATATGTATAAACAGAGTGCCAGCCATCCGAAATTGACATATTTTTTCAAGATGCTTGATAGAAATTACAACTTTTGGCTGTGATAGCTATTACTAAAAGATGCTAATATACAAAATGGGGTGTTATTTTCTGAGATGAAATTAATGAACAGATGATTATTTTTGTATCCTTAATTTTGATTTCAAATGAGTTAAATAATGTGACGGACTTGATCAGGAAACCCAACATATATATATAAATATCATTAAATATAAGGAATCGTCAGCATTAAAATCCATTCCAAAAAAAAATGTACGCTGGTTTGATTGAATAGAACAGTTTTAAAATATGGTTGCGTTTCACATTTTTTTGAGTTTTTTCCTCCAACGCCATATAAATTATGGCATACGAGTTCCTCAACACCAAATATTTAAAGCCATGTTTGATGATATGAAGAATGGGAAAATAGTTAAACAAATGTCAAATAACGGAGAAATATCTTTTTAATAATATGCTAGTGTAATTTGATTGAATATAAATTGATAAAATGTTGTACAAATATGAGTAGTATTTAATATAATGGTCCTATGTTTTTTACAAACATTTACATAATTATAACTAATACCTGTCATGCCTAGATAATTAGTAATAAAATTAAACGAAAGATCAAAATATCATCAACAATATTTCAACTCTGATTATTATGCTCCAAAATTTAGATATAATAAACGTTTCGGAATATCTAAATAATCTATTTACAGGGTGTCTCGAATAAATGGAATATTTGTCAATTGAATTGGAATTTTTTAATGGAATTGGAATATTTGTATAATATAAAAAAAGAATAAAATGAAATATATTTAATCAAAATCTAATAATTGCATTTATCAATTCATTATATCGTTTTTTCTAAGGCAATCGGGAAATATTTTTCTATTTGTTCGAAATAATTTGTCAAGTTCTGTGCCGTGGTTACATTTTTGCCGTTGGGATTTGATTCATTAAATCATTTTGGGAGTTTCGTAGGTTACTTCTCACAATATTTTTTGACTGAGAGAACATGTTCTCTTTTATATTCAGGAAATGGCTGTAATGAGGTAAATAAAAAACTTAATGTCCCCAAGCTGTGATCAAACATTTTATCAACGCCCATTTATGAAAAGGGACATTGTTCATGATGGACACCACGTTTTTCAGTTGTTTTACATTCAGAATATTCAGTAAATTCGACGGGAAGTCCACGTACAGGTCATTATAAAACGCCCTTACTGAAACCTTGTAGAACACGATTGAAGTTCTGGATATGGCCGAGCAAACTGTTATCTTCTTTTATTTGATATTTTTTATATTTTCAGTGTGATTTCACCAATTGTCCGTCCTTAATTTCGCCTCATTGAAACGTTAAATCCTGTTTCATCCATAAAAAGGATGAATCTATTACTGGCTGAGTATATGAGGTATTTGATGACATAATCAGATCTTTCTTGGATTGTGCCTGCAATGTTTCGTCGTTCTGGAATGAACTTTATCTTTTTAAACGAGTAATTATATTGTTTTAAGTATCGCGCAACGGTGTTCTTACTTATTCGTATGTTTGTTGCACTCAAAAATCCACCCGACAACTGTTCTAGAGTGAGAGAGCAATCATTTTCGACGATGTCGCATAAAATACTCTCTTGACTGCCGTATAAAAATTGTTCACGATTCCTGCCTTTGAGATCCATAGCGATTTTTCCTGATTGTTGAAATTCTTTTCATATCATATGAATTGTGGATAAATCAACATCATAGATTTTCGAGACTGCCCATTAAAGAGTTATTGTTGGATATTGCGTTGATTATATGCTGACGGCATTCGTTTGATATGGTTTTGTATGTTCATCTTCCATTCGAATATTCTGATGATTCTGGGACATTATTATTTTCCTAGATTTTATATTTTTATTTACTTCCATTTCTAATGAAAATTATTCTAATTCAATTGACAAAAATTCCATTTTTATCGAGAGACCCTGTATAATTATTTGTATTTGTAGAGTAGGTAAATAAATCTTTGTGTAGATTCCTGAATGCTGAGTGCAATTTTATAACGAATACAGGTAAATTACCCTGAAATTACTAAAGTAATTCTTCTTGCTTATAAATTAGGGCATCTCGGATATAATGTAGGAATGAATCTACCTTTTTCATATGTAGAGAAATTATGGTGCATTATGATTGATAGCATTAGTTACATTTCATCATATAGAAACGTTTATAATTCTGAAGATATACGACGTGTGGTTTAGCATCATGTAGGTAAGAGAAAACTAGGTATTTTAATGTATAATAAAACATTTATCAAATATATTTATGAGAAAGTGAGACCTGCAATACAATCAGGAAATTTAGTGTAATATGTATTTTCCGTTAATTATATCAAAGAAATGCCAGACATGCTATGGCACATCCATAATACAGAATTAATACGAAAAGTCTGGCCGTATTTCTCATACAACCTAAGTATTCGTATATCATCGGCACATTAGAGTAATGTTTTGATTTTTTATACAACTTCTTTTATAATGATTAATTTGCGTTGAATAATAGACAAGAAGATATTTATTTAACAAAGTTATACTCAGTGAGCTTTTAGGCGTTCAGTATATCAAGTATAATAACCTTGTGATTATCATTTTGAGTATGCGCACACGGTGATTCATAAATTTCTTGAGGGTATTCAGCTTTTTAATGGATAATTAATCAACCTGGTGTGATGATATACGAGTATTAGTTTATAGGTGTTCCACATACGATGGCAGAATTTGATCCGCTCGTAGCTTCTCTCATGATCATTTTTAATTGTTTATGGTGTATCGATTGTCAAGGGATTAAGATATTAAATCGATTCGTGATTGTTTATGGAGACATTGAGTTTGTTATATTAGAGATATATTTATCGTTTATTAAATAGGGGATAGATCTGTTCTTAGTCATTGTTTTAGAAATGATAGAAATTACGAGCCAAATAAGTCGTTAAGCTAATATGTTGTATCATAAATTCTAACTACTTTAAGTAGGCAAACTCTCATTTTTGATAATGCTAAGCCAGGGGCGTAACTGGATATAGTATTTTTTGATCTTTATTCTTGAAATTAGCTTCGAGAGCAATCCAAATAGCGTTTCTGGCACCGCACCACTCACAGGTAGGTTTTACAACTTATTTAGCTGACATGGTGGATAGAATGATCAAATATCTTGGTGAAAAACATATCCAATTTTGCAAGGAGAAGCCAAATATATGAGAACTAAAGACGTGTGCTGACTCGTCAGCTGAAGGCGCCTACAAGGTATGAGAAAATTTTAAAAGATTTCTGAGACTGTGCTGGAATAAATTTTCACTAAATTAATCGAAGCTCGGGGGAATAATTTATTACCGATAGATCGAATCCCTCTTTTTCAACTATATTTGATCACTAAAATGAATCAATACATAGGTGAAAGATATAATTTGCATCTTTTGTCGCTGCTAAAGATGAAAAAAATTATTCGTGTTATATCGAGATTCACTGAAGTCCGGGAAAACGAATATTTCGAAATTTACTGTACCTTCAAAGAAGTTATCGATGTTTCTTCCCACTTTATGAAATCAGTTAAAAGTAATTTAGATTTTTAATATAGGAATATACCATGAACTGAAACATCTGGCTTATAACTATCCTAAAACAGATACTGAAATCAGCAACGTCATGGAAATAACGCTAAGGGCAACACAGAAACTTATCAAATCAATCGAAGAGTCTTACACTATGGTCCTATTTGTTTTCAGAATATTGTTGGGTTCTTTCATTGATATTCTTGTCATATCTTCACTCAAAGAACATGACAACGTACAATATGCCATACATGATAAGATCCGAAACATCTGCATTAAAACCATGTCATTTACCGACAAACTAGAAAATATCCCAGCCGGGTATCGTATTCTGTTCATCAATTATTCTAATCAGAAATTGTACTGATCCTTTGCTTTATTAATCTTATGAACTCTAAACGAACCAATTTCTATTTTGAAACCGTATGTATGCTATAAATACATGATTTTTGAGATAGAAGATACAGGAATATAAATCATGTTTATTTATATTTAATCGTGAAACGTGTATTCTTTGGTAGAAAATCGGCCTCTAGTTTCGCAGTATCAAAATGATCACAAAAATGTATGAACGTATACGCAAAGTAAATAAATTTTAACAACATTTAATGTGATTTTTTGATCCTAGCAGTTGATGATTATGGATGAATTTCAAGAACGTAAAACCCATAAATATAGTTAATTTATTTTATGAATAATGCTATAAGTTGAACCCCGATTAGATTTTCTCATTTTCGATAATAAAAAATGATTCAACTATTAAAATTAAATTTTTGTTTTAACGATTATCAAATTTTAGAGCTGCATAAATTTACCGCTCGTTACTGGATTTTGAACTATAATGTTTTATTAACACTTTCAGGCCGCATTTTTTTAAAAAGGAATAAAAAATCGAATTGTTTGTTGAAATTTCATATAATAATAAATCTTTTGCAAAGAAAGACATATATTTAAGCCCTCTCCTACTTGCCGGAAATAGTTGTTACAATATGGCAACAATTTAGAAGGTATTTATTCGCAACACTGTATTAGAATACGACTTTCATGTGGTAAAAATATTTTTATTCTCATTCTAAAATGAATTTAAATTAACTAATGGTGTAAATAAGGGGCTTTAGTTTTTTACGTTGGGTGATAATTTAAAATACAGTTTCTGTTAGAACTCAGGCATAAATAGACTCGACATTTGCCACAGAAATTACGAATAAATGATTTTGTCAGATCTGAACCGACCCTTCTTTTCCATGTGTAACATTAGATGCCATCACTGTCAATACCAATCTCAAAAAGATAGGTACACCTACTAATCGTTTTCTCTTTCGCTTTTGGCCTCTGGAAAACATCCGTTAATTAACAAAGAAAGAAGATAGAAAGTCCTCGATTACGAATGAGGTTGTTTCTGGCTTTCTGCGACTATCAGACATTTGGATTACTGAGTCACAGAGACAAGTAGATGTTAAAGTTCTCTGTCAGGTATATATAGCTTCAAGCATTGGCTGTTGTCTGAAACTATTAGTTCCACCATTTCCTATTTTTTAAAACCTAAAGAAATATTGGAGGAGATCTAATCCGTTCTAGGAGTTCAGGAACGTGTTTTTCAAAACTGAATCTACTAAAGACGAATTATTGTCACCCAAGCTGCAATTCCTCTCCCCCTGTTGATTCTCGTTTCTAAAGAAAATAAGAACAAGTGTATTTCCTAATTTTGTTTGCTTGAATGGGTCAATTTTATAGTGTTAATATCTATATTGGCTGTGTGAGAAATAGTCCTCAGATTGTCTCTGCTACTTCCGTCCGAGTTATCGTCAGAGAATTATTGTGTTTCCGATTTATTTTCAGTTTCAGACATATACCTCAAGAATAGCTACTATTGGCTGAAAACAACATCCATTTTTTGATAACTTATATTATAAGTAAATGCCAATGTTTCCAAAAAACAAATATTTCAACTTGTCAAAAGGCAGCTTTTCACTCCACGTATCCCTATTTTTGCCATATGCATCAATTGATAAACACTAGATTTCTGATCACTAGTGTTTATAATCTTGACATTTCACTATATTTTGTAGAAAAATGTTTCCTCCATTTCACAATATTTTAAATGCAAAAAAGTACACAATTTTCAGAATTACAGTAATCTCAGCATCTTTGGAACACTATGATATTGCTTAATTCAAAGAGATTTTTATCTACCTATGTGTCGAAAATAACGAAATTCGTCAAAAATAGAAACAGAATACATTATAAACCAATATTTATCTGTTTTATATTATTAAGTAGTTCAATTGTATAGTTTTTTGTAAATAAGATTGTTGTTGCCATATTTTCAACAACGGGCATGAATGACTGAGTTTTAAGATGTACCTGTTGAATTAGCAACTCTTTAATCATCGTTAAATGAATTTTTGTTATGTATTTCTTTTGAATTTTTATTGTGAACTTTCTAAAACGTAATCTAGATTATGGAATATGCAATCAATATTTTTTTCAATGTTAACCGCTGAGTGAGCTTTTTTTGGTTATTCATCTTAGATTAATTAATATCAATAAAATACAAAATTTTTGATTTTTGACTATTGATAATAAGATATACTTATTTAATTATGATCGATTATGAATTTTATATTGTAACTCAGGGTTGATTATTTGACATTCATTTTTTCCTTTGGTTTTAGCTATTAGTTTACAATTTTACATGAAATAATAAGATTATTTCAATGTTTCCTACTACGAATTTCAGATTTAACAAATACTCTTTGAATTGTATATGTGTTAAATCGCCACAATTTTCAAAAAAGACCAATTTGATTTTTGCCCACAAAGATAGAATGCAATTGAAATATGTGTGATATATCGAGTTAATTTTATACAATTGCTGCATTTTGAATGTTTTATAACGATTACATTGATGATATTTTTTTATTTTAAAAAAGATTAAATCAATTCATGATCGAATTCAGTTGTGTTGCCACTGGATCAGTAGAAACCTAGATATTTAACACAGAATGTAGATATTGGAACTCAATTTGCATTATACACACGTTGGCCGGACGAAATGATTGCCTTTACTTTAGCGATTCATGCGCCATAACAAATGTTTGTCAACTGGAGTTGACTTTATTAAACAAAAGTGATTGTTGGAGATAGATAAGGTAGTTTATCATTATCACATAGTAATCTTAAAATCTTACCTTTAATTTTATATTTTTGAGCCTTGTATTATCTAATTCATTCTGTCATACTAAGGCGTCAATATGTGTTGTTCAACGAATCACCTTTTTTAAATATTAACCCCGTTTGTTTGTTGATGCTAAACAAATCATTGACCTTGGGTCAAAATCGATCCATTGATTCCACGTACTGAACAAAAGCATGAATACTAAAAAATACGCTTTGTTCAGAATTTGATAGTATGTAATGTCAAAATACTCAATGTTCACAATCAAATGCTTTCAAGTTGTTTACATGATTCAGTAATTGAACATCCAGTTTTAGAAACATAGTCTCAGTTGATTGAGTCAATAGTCTATCAATAATTTTATTGATTATTTTTAGCATAATTTACGACAAAAACCGATTTTATGGTTTTAGAGAACCTCAATGAATCGTTTGTCAGCAAATTCAAATCTAATTTTACACAGATATAATTTGATATCTGAGTTTGCATGAGCGATGCCGAAATAAGATTAAAAAACACGAATATATTCCAACATAAAATGAAACAAATAATAATACAGTATGATAATTTTGCTAATCGTTGATTTATGTTTTATTTAGACATTTTTAAGTATTTTAGTGATTTAAAATATGTCTTTTATCTTCTTAAATGGTTTAATCTGGTATATATCAATATATGCATTTATTTTATGATTTCTAAGACATAGAGCTGAGCAAAATGGAAGTTGATCACTCGTTTGAAATATTGCTACTCGAAGAGTGGAGTCGTAATCATTTACGTTTTAAAAGAGCAGCGACTGCGTGGCTTACGGTATGCGTCCATATAAATTCAGATTTCTACGACTATCTAGGTCATTTTTGTTGTTATCCTCTCTATATGTGGAATAAATATCTATATATCTACCTCAGCAATAGACGTAACGCTGTTCGTCAAATAAATCCTTTCATAACCTATGAGGAAGAAACCGGGGTATCTAGAAGCGGAAATAATTATTAAACTATCTAAATGATTTAATATAATATTGAGTGATTTTTTGTTCTTAACGCTTTGATGATATATCGTTGATTCTCATTTATTATAAAGAATTGGAGGATATAACATATCAATTTATTGATCAGTTAATTCATAAATTGACGAATATTAATTAACGAACAAAAAGGAACGTAAAATGCTTCTGCATTCACTACAATATCCAGTTATTTTAATTTAGCCAGTACATTGACTTATAATCTTATTAACAATGAAACAGAAAATATTTATGAAATTGATGTGAACTAACACATGCAATCCTTCAGCAATACAGAGTTTTCGGTCAAAATTATCGTTTACCCTGTCCAATTTGGTGCTGCTGTTTCCAGTTGAATTGGGTCCATTATCATACAAATTAGATTATATACACGCAAATATTGACTTGAAAAACGCTAATTTCGATCGAAAAACGTCTATGCTATTAAATAATTTTCAAACTGATTTTGCCCTAATTTTTACACTAAAAATACGCCTTTAGGATTACTTTTTTGACTGAATTGATATTTTCAAAATTACAGATTTGATCCAATATTGGGAATTTAAATTTACATAGATCTCTTAATTTATCTCTCAGAAAAAATTCTTCATTGTGATATTAAATTAATATTTGAGGATAATAGGACTTAACGAGTAGATAAAAATCTGAAAAATAAAAATTATTATGAGGATTTGCTTCTCAAGGGACTTCTAAAATGTCTACATTTATCAGAATTAGTTAGTGATTGAAGACTACGTAGTTACTGAAATGAAAAACTGCATTAAAATACTCATTTTCTTCTGCTCAGGAGACGGCATATATTTTTGATAATATCAAAATAAACCAGAGAAATGTTAACAATCGGTTGTCGGATTTCACATTTTCAGATAGATCTAGGATTAGCGTTGTTTCGATTAATATATTTATTTAAATTATGGGCCATAATGATGAAAATCAGTGCATATTAATCTATCATTCAAAATATAGCTAAAATACAACGTTAATTTTTTGCCAGTAATAAAAACAAGAACAACGAATTTGATACGGATTCATAGCCTTCACTCGATATTCATCAATGATTTTTGTTTTAAATTTTCCTTTAAAATATAACATGAGTTGAATTATGATTGTAAAACAATATAATTTTTGAACACATAGATGTCGAGAGGTACCGAGAGACAAACAAAACATATCATACTCTAATTTTAAAAAAGTAACGAGAATAATGCGCTCTAGTTCATGAGATATTATTTCTAACAGATATTACAAAAGATGTCTCATAAATATCAACTCATTAAAAATTAATATAAAATAAATTGAATGAATTTATCAATAAATTAAGTAAATGTATAATAATATTTACACAGTATGTAATTTTAATAGATATTTGATTTTGTGCAATTTATATGAACATAACTTGTGGTATTTGTGGTTTAATGACCTAATAATTAACGACACAGCCGCATTTTATCCAATTTAGAATCAAATACATCTTGTGCCATTGATTTCCTTTTGATGTAGTATGGTTAGGAGACCGTTGATTGATGTTAATATTCTAAAATTTTAAATAGATAGAATTATTGACAAAAATTACAAAATAATTGAACCTGAACTATGCAAATCATTATTTAATAAAAAACGTATTACTGCCATTTTTTTAAAATAGGGTGATATCTCCAACACAATTATTAAATGTGATTAAATCCTATTCATACACCTCCGATGCAGACGAAAATGAAAAAATGTTTTTAACCATCAGATTATGTTAAAATGTTAAAAACGAACACGTGAATAACTATTCCGAGAGTTATATATCGCAGTCAAAGTATACAAATAAAATATTCCAAAAATATTTTTGATAAAGTGCTATCCGATAAATTAAAATCATTGAAAGAGGACTGTAGATAACTGAAAGAATGCTTCCAAGGGTTTTATAATATCGTCATGTAGATATATATAGAGGATATAAATTAGATATATACTT
>JWZT01000767.1:0-13915 GCA_000827895.1 Thelohanellus kitauei
TTTTCCATGCTAAATCAATATCATAACCCCAAAACGAAAAATAATATGCATTAAATATTTTTTAATTTTTTGTTAAATCTTGAATCATATATCAAACTTTTCAAGCATTCCATTTTTTAATATACCATGTGCTACCCTTGCATACTTGAGAGGAGTCCTCGTGCAGCCATAACCCTCATGACCTAGAGGGCTGATTCCATTTGAGATAGGGCTACATGGTTTCCTTAAACCTAATCATCAGCCCTCCCCCCCCTCATCCACCACCCTAGCGAGGGCCACCTGGTTGGTTACTTTCCGAACTTGGTACCCCAGCTTAGTCGTACAATTCCGGTATAATCTTAGAATTTTCCCCCGCCACCCCAAACTTATTCACTCGATAGAAAATTTTCACTTTATGAAATGAGTTGTTGGGAAATATCCAAAAATGAAAATCGCGCCTTTAATTTTTATTTACAGTGTGAATAAATTTAAATAATTCTAAATTAGTTTGTATAGCCTAATTGTTCCGGAATTGGTCAATATATGCCTTGGTTTGATGGAAGTAGCCTATGGCATCCATCGGTGTCACCTGATAAAGAGCAGTACCAATATTACTGATTAATTGACAAATTTCTTATTCTATGCTCTGATTAATAATTTTTATTCAAATAATGGGAAACGGGAAAGATGCATGCGTGGTTATTTTGGAAAAGCCCGCAAAAAATATTTTGTGCCATTTTAAGACAAATAAATATTTCTGATGTGCGGTATAGGATGAAACCCAGCTTTGTGTATTTTTATCGAGATGGGTGCCCTGTTACTTTCTCCTTATTTTCTGGCGTGCTAACGTTATTAACTTTAAAATGAACATAAATCCTCATGATGTACGGGGCTACACCAAGGGGCCTAGTTAAATGCCTTAAATTACGCATATTATAAGAGTAGATGTGAAACCGGATCAGAAAATGCGTTGAAGCTTCAAGATAAATCTACTCCTGGTTTGGCAGATAAAAAAATGAGTTGGGTTTTTTTGTTAGAGCGGTGGACTAGAAACATTCAATTTTTATCGATTGTAGGGAGGGACGAACACGTTGCTGGATTGGTTCCTTAAGTGTTGGCGTGGAAGGGGAGTACAGCAGAAGTCACACCAACGACCCCCCCGATTCACGCCCCGCAGGCACCAACTAGACCCCTCAGTGACGTCATACCAGTCTGGTTATAAAATATATCGAACATTAAGAATGTTAAAAAATTCACCGGGTAATATATGGTGCAAAGTTATTCTAATTTATCAATAAAAACATATTTGAAAAGAACGGATGCTGTAACACAGGTAGATTAGCTTTGTAGGACTCTGATGACGAAGGCATAAAAATGCCGGAAAACTGTTCAATGGATGATTTTGGTGATTAGAGTTGTCAAGCTATTTTGGCATATAGCTGAATTGTAAGTCCAGCTGCTTAAGAATGTGATGAAATTGTTTTGTTGATTGTTTGGAACAATGAAATCAATTGATTCTATAACCAGATCCATAACAAGGTCGCCATTTGCTGTCAACCAACCTGGAAAGTGCAGCGTGATCGTCAGCCTTCTCTGATCTGATTCATGATTAACCATCTTATCATTCCTTTACCGAAGTGATCGCTCTTATATTTTTAATAATCGCAATAAGCCTTTTCAAATGGTCTATAGCAGTTAACATCAGATAGTTCGACGCATAACGCCATTTTTTGCCCCATTTTCAGATTGTTTGTCGGGAAAAAATAATTACTTATATTTTCAACATAAAAATACTGGACAAATTCTAGTTTCTATACACCCTTAATAGCCCACAACCACGTGTTTATCGTAGATTCTGAGATTAAAAAATCTTAATTTCTTCGGCATTACATTCAATTGGTCTGATTGAATCCGATACTCATTTTTACAAATTACCAAAACTATTATTCGGGATGGAGCAGCTAATAACTACAATGTGAAGGGAGAAAAACACCAAAGTCCGCTTTTAACTATTCGGTGAATTCTATAAGAATGATTGAATCTCGCGTGGTAAATGACCCTGTACGTATTAATAGACCTTATTCGAGTACTAGACTTAAGTAAACAACTTTCTTCACTTTTTTTTTCAGAGATAACTGGAGCAGGTTATTTCAAAAACATACAGAACACACCATATCATTTTCCGTGAAAAAAAGACCGATTGTCAAGTGATGGTATTCAAATATTCCGATTCTGTATTTATTATAAAAAGTAAATTAGAATTTGTAAATATTATATATTTTATGGTCATCAGAATATGCATTCAGTTTCATGCGTCGAATATGTAAAGTCTTTAAGTTAGGTTTTAACGTCTAACAGCAAGAATCTCTTAAATTTATCATTTATTTTGTACTACCAAGTCAACGTCGGAATATTTGAATGTCAACATAGGAAAGTCGGTCTTTTTGTATAGGAATTGGTGTAACTTATATTATTCTCGATCCATAACTAAAAACCCACTCTCGGCTGTTCCGTTAATGCCCCCTTTATTATCATTACACAGATTTAGTTCTATTATTCGGTATTTACTTTCATTAGGCATGGTGTTCTTCCTGTTTATGTCGATTAAATAAGTTTAAAATATAATCATCGAGTGTATAACTATAATCGAAGTTATTTCAAAAGTAAAATAAGTCTCATTACAAAAGAAACTAGCATGATAGAAGGGTACCTGAATATAGTATACAACAGGAAATGCAATGATTTCAAAAAAACAATTGGATATGCCATTCGAAACCATCGTTTTTAACTCTCACTTTGTATTTGAAGTGAAACACTAAAATATATTGTATTCTTTCATGTGAAGTAACGAATACGTTTGAAGATTTTTATTTCTTTGTCTGATTATTTCTGTCTTCTCGTAAAGCTAAAATTGGGTCTAATATATATTTTAGCAGTTGAACTCATTATGTTCTTAACCCTTAAGCCACGGTTTTAGCTGAAGAAAATGAACAGTCAGAAAGTAGAATTACTACAACTTACACCATTTCCCGTTCCGAATTTCTCTTGTTTTTTAATGAAATAAATTTGAAATTTTTAAACATTTATTTCGAGAAGAGCACCAGATTGAATTTAATTTTAATTAACAANAAACCGACTGCACACATTTTAATTTTTCTTTGGAAGAATCTAAAGGGCTATGTTAACTGGCATCATTCTATGTTTCATTAAAGTCGAAAATCTAGTGCAGAGGGTTTCGATCTTTTTTCTTCTACGTACCTAACATAAATTCCATCATAGTGTGGTGGACTCCCTAGAAAATTTTCACTGATCTCATTTTAAAACCTGCTCCTCGTGGGATGCAAAAACATTCTTCTTTATTTTTGGAATTACACAGAAATTTGTGTTTCAAGGTCTTCATCGAAGAGAAAAATTCTATTACCATTTAAAGTTCTTCAGGGTTAACAAAATGTTTCAGGTTCTAAAAAAATATTTCAGTTTCAGAGCCAAATTTGAGGTTTTAAATGATTTATGTATCTAATGGTTTAAATATTGAGAATCTTCAAGGAATCAATTAATTACCATGTTAAGATCACTTAATATCGAGCCAATATGACTCGACAAAGATCTTTTTTGATACGATACGCAGACAAGTTGAATAATTAAATGTTCATTGATCGAATATCTAGTCAGAAAAACATTTCCCATTTTCATATTTGTAAATTATGATAAAGAGGAAAATCTGAATGACACAAAAGAAGTTTAAGACAACTTTGTTTTATTCTGTCAAGCCCACATTATGGAATGTATCTTGATTAGGTTCATCAGTTAATATGTTCATTAATTCAATCACACGAATAATTGTGAAAAGAGAATCCAGCTCTACTTTTAATCCTTGATGTATCTGCCGTATAATATGTTTCTGATCAACCACAGGTAGATGCTAGCACCACGTATATATCAAGTCGTGATTTATTGACGATGTCATCAACCATATGGATAAGAATTCAATCTTATGAGTTAGAAATGAGAAATGCTTAATCAATATCTTATAATGAATCTAGAGAATTTTATGGATTAATTGAACAAACATGAAACAGGGACGATTGTCCTCCACAAACCAGATAATTTAAATACGTCTTTAGGTCGACATTAATCCATTCTCCTGAATATACTCTGGGATTTAAACTAAAATCGAATTTACATGTTTTGAAGGACATATGCTGATTTTGAATTGATAAACATCATGTTTCAAAGTGTGGAAAAAATGAGTCAACAACAAGAATATATAAATGACTTTCATGCTCTGAATAATTGGAAAAGATGATTATTGATTCGTGGAAAAAAGGTAGAGACACTCAAATCTTGACCAAAAAATAACTACGATAATTCTATCAGGATATATATATTCGTGTTTTTCAGATGAGCAATTCATCGACGAGGCTAACAAATTTTCATGTTCTGAATGTGAGTATATTTAACAATATTTACAGATTTTATTCAAAGATTACTGCATGTTTTTGACATAAATAAAGATTCCGAACAAGCGGATCAAAAAATAAATCAATGAAATTTTGTCAGATTCTACTCCATTTGACGGTTGACGAATTCGGTACAAAAGTGAGTGAATATTATTTTTCTTTTATTGGGTCAATTTTAAGAGTTTTATTTTAAAATACGCTGTAACTCGAAAATACGTTCGATTATTTTACTAAAGTATTTTGGGAACTCTTTTACGGATAATGATATAAATTTGGCTAACAACACATTTCTCACCGTGTCGGTTTATTGATCTGAGTTTGATCAAAGTTGATTAAAATAAGATCTTCATAATCAAATAAATAATAAAGTAAATGACTTGAATTATTGGATTTTTTGTTTATCAAATCAGCCACGAAGATTAATCATGTTTGATATAAATCATTGATATTTCAAAGAATCTTCATAACCATGTTCAAATATAACCCGAAAGATATCAGAGTTATTGCAGTTAGTCTAAAGTACCATTTATCCAATCTTATAACATAGAAATAACACAATAAATAGGCCAATCTGAAAAAGGCTTTGTTTATTTCCTCATATGTCTTCTATAGTTACATGTATATTCCCCTGGCATAATTTGAGATTCCCATATCAGCTCTCCTCCCATCACATATAATATATTCGTTGAGTTGAATAATCAGAGCACTCATTATCAACTTGTTTAAGAAGGTTAGATAGATAAGCAGGCTGGCTAGATCAGCGTTGACTATTCTCAAATTTCAAAAGGTTTTCTTTACAAAACAAGAGGATCTTTTTGACTTGATGACGCCTAAATTATTGATGTAAGTTTTACATGGAGAGGAGCAAAATTTTGGAGGGTTATATGCGAATATTGAAAGAATAGATTTAACATAAAATGAATTCGGTTTGTTACTGATATTGTCTTATTTTTCCCTTGATATGTTCAGACAATACGATAAATTACAAATAGCGATGTTAAAAAAGTAGGTTCTGATTTTTAAAAGTTTTGTCGCCTCTTTAAACTCCGTCGATTATAAATTAATTTTGCAGATGATCGGAGTTATAGAATTTTTGGGTTTTTGCATTTCTATTCACTTCTCGGCGATTATTTTATTTTTAATTGACAGGTATTTAAAAAAAATTAGATCGCCGCGGGCAATTACATGGACAGTTAAAAACCCTTCGAACACAAACATGTAAGGAAAGACGAGATTAATTCATAAAACTAAATGTATAAAAGTATAAATATTCATTCGTATTCTCATTTAGAATTGTTTTCCGAATCATCACTTTCTTGATTATTAATATCTTGATCAGAACTAATTGTCGACTGAACATGTTCAGGTGGTTCTTGATCTTCTGTTGTTTCGTCTGGTAAAATACCGTGTACATCAGGCAGACGCCGTCGTCGGAGTCGTCTTCTGTAATACAAATCAAGCGGCCTGTTTACCTATTTATTAATAAAAATTCGAACCCCATACAGCCTGAAATACAACCCGCACTGGTTGCAGAGCAACTCTCCATTCGGCCCCATTCTATAAATTAATGAGTTTTGAGTTCCACAATTCAAACAGCTCCGACCCTCGTGTCTTGGATCTTCAAAAGCATTCAGGCCGTGGGTATCAGATGTGCGCATACATGGCACATCCATATTATCTGGTTCGGGATCTAATTGTTATTAAAATACATACCCGACGCCGGTGACACCTGATGTAGTTCTGTATCATGTTCGTTCTCCTCATCGCCATCCTCTTCATGGAGGATTTCGCTAGAATCAGTTTCATCGTTCGAATCCTTTATCCTCGTCATTTTGATATATTAAAGTGTTATTCATCGTTGTTTATATAGTTGTCCAACTAATAGGGGATTTATGACGACAGATTTTTTAACACTTTAATCTGCTTTGCACACGATTAGATAATGCTTGGGATTATGACTAGATCAACAGGATTTTTCTAGCAGAATTTAAGCACGATCACGTGCTCCACTTCAAATAAATTGGGGGTGATTCATGATTTTCTGTTGAAGCTACATGTGAAGTGATGTTTTTAATTTACGAAATTGCTCTTTTATTTCATGAGACTCACAGCAAATAAACATTCACAATCCTAGTATTTATGCGTATTGATGACGATAAATACTTTGCATTTTTTGGAAGTCTAGAGCAGAAAAAACTAAGGTTTTCAAAAATTCGACAAATTTTTACCAACGCGCTACTCAATACAAGCTAGGGCACGTATAAATGGTTCACAGCTCCTAAAAAACGGTTCAGAGAAATGTTGGGCCAGTCACCATAAAATTGATATAAAACAGATAATTTTAATTTTTTACACAACATTTCTAAATATTGATAATACGGAGAGCCTTTAGTCCTCTGCAACTTTATTAAATGGTCTTTGAAAATGGTTTCGGTGAGGAGACAAAACGTCTTATATTTCCCAAATTTCCATTTTGAAGAAAGATAAAAAGTTCAACCGATTAACCATTATTTTGAATTTATTTTCAAACTGGCTGCGCGAAATGGTCAGATTCTAAACGAGTCGAACTACCTGAAAAATACCATTCCAGAAAAAACACTTCTCAATATGACCTGAAATGTTCTGAAACGATCTATTTATTCGCCTTTCCATAATCATCACGTGTTTAGTAGCACAAGAATATTGGAATACCCGATGATCAGTATTACGTAAATTTTGAACAAATTTGCTCATAATAGTTTTGCCAGAAAAATTGTTTGGTTTCATGACGAAATAGATCATTAAAACAGTTTTATTCAATAAAATCAGTCACAAACAATTCTAGACATTTGAGATTTTTTATCATTTTCCGACTGATCCCCTACGATTTTCTAATTTCTTCCAAAAATATATGTGCATTTTTGGCACATTTTGACCGAAAAGCACAAATTTACCCACAATCTAATCGTAGACGTAGTCGAGTTTCATAACGAGTAGAATTATAAACCAATAAACTTACAAACAGTGAATAAATATTTTGTGAAAAAATAATGAATATTTCCACCAAATCGTCTTTTGATTCATTTTTTGAATGATGAAATGTTGGTTAAAACCGGCAAATATTTCTGAAACTCACGAAGACGTCGATAAAGATTCATGACAACTAATCGTTTGATCTGACTCTTGATATTGAATTTACCATTCTAAATCCACGTATTCGAGGTTTTAGGCCGACGATACGGATAAAAGAAGTGCCTTTTTACATAAATAGTTTTTTTACGGTTTATTCTTTGTCAAGTTGTGTCATTTTTGGAACATGATGAAAATAAGGTAAAATGAGGTAGAAGGACCTCTGCTACTGAATCCTGAAAATTCTATATTTTACTCATGCGCTTTAGTCATTATTGCACCTCCATTTTAAAATCTTCGACAGATTTTCACAGAAAAATTATTGATTTTATATCCTCAAGTAAACGAATATATAGCAAGATCTGTTGGATACAAAACGCCACAATTCAAGAATCAGCAGTCTCTGTAAACAATGGCAGCCTACAAAAATAAATATTGGAATAGTTGTAAGTGTTCACTGAATCGCTTTATGATTTACTTTGATAACTAAAAAGGAATCTTTTAATCAATCATATTTTTTCCTTTACCTTTAAAATTGTCAACATAATAACTAGCTTGGATAGATATTATTACTAACCAAATGAACGACAAACAAAGATGGTATGGAATAGTTAATATTGTAAAGACTACAAAGCCTGAAATTAAGGCAAAAAGTTTAAAGTTAAGAGTCATAAGCATTAATTATCAAATACCTATGACATCTAGGTGTTTACAAGCTCGGGTTGTTTGTGGAGTTATTAGAACCTTAGATATTAAACATGTCTTTTTGATGTGTAAAAATATAGCCCCAACGTGGATGGTAGTTTTCATCATTGTGTTGCATCTTTGTGAATTTAATCATCGTTTAGTTTGACGCGCTTAGACCCCAACAACAATATAAACCTTTAACTGTGAGAAATTAACTAAAATTAATTGGCGCAAACATGATATCATAAAAACGACTTAAAAAGTGAACATGACTAGAAATGAAGATCTTACAGTCAAATCGAACAAACTCAAACCGTTTTTTGAAAAATGTGTCGATATTTGAAAAAATGTTATTATTAAGACTGAATAATGGCAATGAAATTTTTGTAGGAACGCTACAACATATTAAATATTCACTCCTCAGCATTATATGGCTTAAATGCTAATAATACACAGCCTTTTGATGCTAATATGATCGAGATATTTTGACTTTTGAATGGTACCCATGTTCGGTTCGTAGTTTTCGGTTTATTTCTCTAGTGTCGCTAAACAGAGAACATATGAGTTGAAACTAAATGTTAGTTTGTTATGATAACTAACCTAATTTTTACCCATTCAAATAAAGTTTATTTCTATTTAGAGTTTTTAAAAACATATAATATCGATGATAGAAATATTATTGAAAAATATAGTGATGAAATTTTGAGACGTAGAAGACCATGGTGTCATTGAGTTCATTCCTTCTTCCACTCAACGATTTTTTATTTATTCACAGATAGGGATGTTATTTAAATGGTGAGAATGAGGCCATTTTGTATTTAAAGACCATTAGTTAAACAAAAATCGAGTTTGTACAGAGATGGGGGAGGAGGAATTCGGCATTCACAAAAATTAGATTTCTCATATTTGATACATATAATCCGTTATCACCACCCACAGAATTGAATTAGTTTTAGAGAAGCACTTGATTGTCACATTCGAATTCTTGTTTCTCCAATTTAAATGACTTAATCATGTGGATGGACTGAAAAATCAAAAATATTCATACAACAATTATTGTCAAAAATCATGCTTAAATATTCACGTTAACTCATCATCAAATTTCTGATTAAACGCTTGTTAACTCCTTTATTTTCTAAAAATGTAAATTCGTTTGCTTGAGGATTTAGGGGTTGACTGTTTGGTTTCATCCATTTTAAAATGGCAGGAATAATTATCAATCTGGATGTTGAATTCGAAAATGTATGACGTCATTCGATTGCTATATTCCCGGAGTATGTGGGCAAAGTTTATGGTATTGACTTCATATATGATACACGTGGTTCATTAAATCTATCAAACGGGGAAGTGCGAATGAGAATGATTGATATTGGAATGACACTAAATTTTAACATTGTTATTATATTGACGATTTAGATAATCAGCTCAGTTTAAAACGCAGTATACTTTCGAAACGATGAAGGTTTCGTTTAGCCAGACCTCATTTTTTGATGATGGAGTAACTGGAATATATCTTCGTTTATCACTCTCCGGATATTACGTGACGAGAAAATCTTTGGAGAGTAACACTTAGGTTCACCATAGATTCTAAATGTGTGAAATTTTCATGTAATCATAAGTGGTAATACTAAGGTCTATGTTTTATACCTTTTAACCTGACAACACCCGGTTTTTTCATCTGACAATGAATAAATTAACTTTATTGAGGATATGATTCACCATATAGGAGTAAGGAGATTCAAATTTAGCGCAATAAATTAAAAATCGGAAATTTGGATTCTTTTGCAGAGCGTGTGGATAGGTCCTATGATTATTTCAAGACTGATAGCATTCGTAATATTGATGAATCACTATTGTTAGAATAGAACCAACTATTGAACATTTCACTCATTGAATACACTAATAATAAACACCTTGATCATTTGCGAAACTTTTGATCACGCTGACATTGAAGCATGATCGTACGTCTATTTAAATGGTGAGAATGAGGCCATTTTGTATTTAAAGACCATTAGTTAAACAAAAATCGAGTTTGTACAGAGATGGGGAGGAGGAATTCGGCATTCACAAAAATTAGATTTCTCATATTTGATACATATAATCCGTTATCACCACCCACAGAATTGAATTAGTTTTAGAGAAGCACTTGATTGTCACATTCGAATTCTTGTTTCTCCAATTTAAATGACTTAATCATGTGGATGGACTGAAAAATCAAAAATATTCATACAACAATTATTGTCAAAAATCATGCTTAAATATTCACGTTAACTCATCATCAAATTTCTGATTAAACACTTGTTAACTCCTTTATTTTCTAAAAATGCCAATTCGTCTGCTTGAGGATTTAGGGGTTGATGGTTTGGTTTCATCCATTTTAAAATGGTAGGAATAATTATCGATCTGGATGTTGAATTCGCAAATGTATGACGTCATTCGATTGCTATATTCCCGGAGTATGTGGGCAAAGTTTATGGTATTGACTTCATATATGATACACGTGGTTCATTAAATCTATCAAACGGGGAAGTGCGAATGAGAATGATTGATATTGGAATGACACTAAATTTTAACATTGTTATTATATTGACGATTTAGATAATCAGCTCAGTTTAAAACGCAGTATACTTTCGAAACGATGAAGGTTTCGTTTAGCCAGACCTCATTTTTTGATGATGGAGTAACTGGAATATATCTTCGTTTATCACTCTCCGGATATTACGTGACGAGAAAATCTTTGGAGAGTAACACTTAGGTTCACCATAGATTCTAAATGTGTGAAATTTTCATGTAATCATAAGTGGTAATACTAAGGTCTATGTTTTATACCTTTTAACCTGACAACACCCGGTTTTTTCATCTGACAATGAATAAATTAACTTTATTGAGGATATGATTCACCATATAGGAGTAAGGAGATTCAAATTTAGCGCAATAAATTAAAAATCGGAAATTTGGATTCTTTTGAAGAGCGTGTGGATAGGTCCGATGATTATTTCAAGATTGATAGCATTCGTAATATGGATGAATCACTATTGTTAGAATAGAACCAACTGTTGAACATTTCACTCATTGAATACACTAATAATAAACACCTTGATCATTTGCGAAACTTTTGATCACGCTGACATTGAAGCATGATCGTACGTCCTACAAAATATTTTTTATGTAACTAGTCGATAGAAACAACTGTTTTATTTGCCACTACCCAGATGCCTATCCATAGCTTCTGATGACGCTCTGCGTATGTGTAAATGGTTTGTTTGAAAGATACTATTCAGTATCTCTCTCATCAGTGCTTCAGTCCTTTTAACAGTAGCTTCATGTGTAAAAGAGAAGTTGTTCGAATGCTTAGAACGTTTACAATTATCACCAGCTTTAGATTACCCAACAATATTCTGATTGTGAGAGTGAATTTATGGACAATTGTCACTAACCATCCCTCATATATTGGATGCAGATTGCATTTTCCAGACTAAGCTTTCATAGCACAAATATCATCATGTAATTTTTCATGAGACTCTGCCCTTCTTTAAATATTTGTGTGCTTCACTTTTATTTATCACTACATTGGTTTTCCTATGAATTTATTTCTTGAAAGGAGGATACCCGGTGAGCCATACCCTTGAAAGCAAATGTTTTTATCTAAGGACTTTGTGCAGTTTCATTGGATGTTGTAATCTTTTTATGTTGTCCGAAAATCAACACAATACAAATATGGGGCTTTTATTTTGAAAATTCCTGTTAGTTTTACATCTTATAGCTTATTTAATATTATTATTATGGGAAACATAGGGCTTTTTTGGAATAAGAAGGTGGAGGAACGCTCTAAATGCCAGAAGTACTTTCGATAAATTTATAAAAAAAGAATTATTTGATGTTTAAATTTGTTTTTCTGTTAAACTGGAATCGCAAAAATTTGTTATTTTATCCTCAAAATTTTAATAATATAAATAGACACAAATATAAGATTATTATTAAGATATTTTTTCAACAATTTCAAATGTTCTTCAATTTTTCTCTATTCTCCAAAATAGAATCGCCCCTAATTTTGTGTTTTTGCCCTATAAAAAAAATCGGATATAATACCTGGATTACCAATTGCTCGAAGAAACGAGAATTGAATTTAATCCATAAATAACGAATTACTGTTTACTTGAATATCATTTTTCATGAATGCGTTTTGAAACAAGAATAATTTTTTCGAGTAGTTAAAGTCCCACCAACATACACATCACAGAATGTTAAAAAATGACCACAGATTTTTAGTGTCTTCAAGCAAGATTTTTGACGAGTAAGCGATTCAAAACTGAAAAATAAATTCATAATAAATGAACCAAATAAAATATGAAATACAAAACACAGCAAAAAATAAATGTGAAATTTCTTCAAGAGGTCAATAAATCAAGACGACAATTTTTTTTAAATATTAATTTTTTTTAATTTATAAACACAGTAAAGTATTCTGAGTTATAGACTAAAAAATCCATTTATAAACGTAATAAATACATTTTTAGACGCAAAACTCGGTAGTAGATCTGCTACTAATATAAAAAACTGAAACCAAGATAAATGATGTTGAGTAAACAATAATAAATCAGGTGCCGGTAGAGAAAAGGAGCCCCGATGAAACAATTATAATTTAATCTAAGATAGCCGGGAATTCTCGATAACGTGGAGGAATGTACCGATGATCAGCATCGGACACCTAGCATGCTCTAGATTATATAATATTATATTAGAGTAATGTTACATCAGTTACTTTAACGTAAGGTTAATTTAAAATATTGAGATTTTAAATAGAGTGAAATTCTTTAATATATAGAATTTAATGAGCATTCTTTAGAATTTTAGGATGAAGATTACCAGCATCTCTGATCTGATTAAAATAATTAGGTTACGGCATATTACACAATAGCTTTCATTTTGGTTTTTGCAGTTCTTCTTACACGTTCGAAAATTTATTTTAACAAAATAGAGTCATTCGTCGTCTCAGATCGCTTTTTTGGATACAATACCCGGTATATCTATAGAAATATCGTGGAAGATTAACTCGGTTGGTTTTTAAAGTCCAGATGATTTGTCCGATGATACTTTAAAATACAGTACTGGATAAAACTGGAAACGAATCGGAATTCTAGGATATGGAGACGAACTTTCGTCATTACAACCGACTAAGGCGTCAATATTAGCTAAATCTGTGATTTGTGACATCATTGTGAAATAAATTAAACCATCGTTAAGTCAACTACTATGGTACATCAGCATGGGTAATGATATGGAAGAAACTAATTTGTAACTATGGAATGATATGGAATTAGTATTTTCAGGCTGGATTTTCTGACACTTGCAGAAACGCCGTTAGGGTTTCCTGTTTTTAAGGTATTAACGTTTTCGTTATGCAACGTTTGGATGAATTCTTTCTTCCAAAGGTGGGTCAATTTGTTTTAATAGAGAATAAGAGAGTTTATCGAAATTAAAGACGAAAACTGTCGACCCGAACGTTGGTATTATTTCATTCGTTTCCTCCGCAATAGAAGTAGTACATTGGATGAAGCCTATCAACAAACCAAACATCAGATATCCTGATAAACTTGATTTCTCTGAACTGTCGCAAAACGTCATGGCAGAAAAATCAATAAATTCAGTCCACCGACAGAAGGGACGGAACTTTAGAGGTA